>WUAW01022153.1:50861-61952 GCA_017165845.1 Thaumetopoea pityocampa
GAATCTAAAAGACTAAGTATTCCCTGACCTAATGTAGTAAAGTAGCTCACTACGCAGATTGTTGTATAATTCCATTAAATGGCGTTTGCAACTATTAGCAGTTTATATTAAGTACATTTAACATAGTCACGTTGCGACTGGCGCCATGTTCGCAATGGTCATCGCACATTGGTCCCACGGTCGAGCCCTGTGACGTGTGCAGTACGCATCCGCCGATACATACGTAATGATAGGACAGGGAACATTGCCATTACACTAGCTTTTACCTGTAGCTTCACTCACGTCGATGTCCACGTCAGATATACACGTCAGAGAGCGTTGAAAATACATTTTTCTCTATTCCTCGACATTTTGCCTATTTTTTCCGGGATAAAAGATTTCCCATATCCATCTCTGTACCTCTGAAAATATATATACAAAATTTCATGATGATCCTCAACCGGAATTAAGGCGTGAAAGCGTAACAGACAAACGAATTCACATACACATTTATAATATTAGTTAGGATGGCAGGTACGTAATTAAAACTATTAGAAATGCTAGATTATTATTAATAAATAAATATAAATAAATATTCATGGACATTTCACACAACGTCCTCTGGCCCCAAGCTAAGCTTAAAGCTTGTGTTATGGGTGCCAGATTACGGATATACTATATATACTACTTTTTTTTGTAAATATATACATAGAATACATAGAAAACACCCAGACGCAGTACAAATATCTGTGTTCATCACACAAATAATTGTCCTGTGCGGGGATCGAACCCGCGACCTCGTGAATGGCAGTCGGCATCACTACCGACACGCCACGAGGCCCGTAATATTATTATTATATAGTAATAGTAAATTAACCAGTGTATAATAGCGCCCATTATAGCGTCACTCCATCTCTCCCCGTGGCTGCTATCAGAACCAGCTGAGGAATGTGCCAGGATAATGGGCAGCAGCGTTATCCTGTTATTCACTCAAAATCTATTGCGATCTTCAAGACGCCTGCCAACCGTGGAGATTATGGCAAATCCCTCCTTTTTAAGGAGGAGGCTCATGCCCAGTAGTGGACTTCCACGAACTGTCAACGGTGATGATTAACTTCATCAGTACAGTACGACTGCTTGGTTCAGTAATAGTCACCCTGCTTTCTGTTTCAATTGGTCCCAAATCCTGGTAGGAACAAATTTTATGGATGAGCACGAATGTTAGTATCCAAGTCATGAATGTTTATCTATATAAGTATATAATTATCTATATAAGTAAGTCCAAGGTATCCTAATTCAATCCAGGCTCTATCCTAATTCAATTAAATCAAGGTGTCCTAATAAAATCCAGGGAATCCTAATTTAATTAGATCAATGAGTATGATAAAAGTGTGCGCAATATATTTTTTTATATTATATAATAATAGTTCATCGTAGTTTCTTCTAACTTATGACGCAAAAAATCAAAATACAGGAATTTGCAGTTCCAATCCACCAGTTACTAGATTTATGTGGAACATTTAAAATTTTTCTATGAAGATGAATAAAAGAAAAGCATTCAATTAAAATATAATTGTAATTTAAGATAACAATTTGCATATCACTGACTTCCATCTTGACTCAATCGTAGAGTTTCTGTCCACCCAAGAGTTTTACAAATCTGTCTTAAAGTCGGTCAAGGCCCAAAAGTTCTTAACTCCACCACACCTTTGGAGTCTAAACATCACCTAAAAATGGTGTAAACATTTCTGCTAAGTTCTGATGGTGTAAGCATCTAATTACATTTAAATTGACCAGTCATTGTACAACATGTTATTTTTTCGATAGATGTGAAAACAAAAAACCAAAACAACATTGTTCTGTTTAGAACAATGTTGTTTTGGTTTTATAAAACAAACAAACTGATGTTTATCAGTTTGTTTGTTTTATAAAACAACAAAACAATCGTCGTCTCTAATAGAGTTGTTGCTACGAGTTTTGGTGACATCAGCGAATGCTGTTCCTCAAGTTTGAATAAATTTCAGATAATGTAAGAAATTTAAGTAAAACGCTGTGTTGGTAACGAAAAAAGTAAAATATCTTTTTTATATTATAGAATTCTTTATTTTGTTACTTAATTATCAGACTTTTCATTTGCCGTTTCTTACTTTATTACGAGTATTAACACTTTGAACGCCGATTCCTATAGAGAGGTTCATCTCTGTGGCCATCTTTTTTAGTGACCTGCTCTCCTGTGGCCATATGCTTTTTTTTTTCTTTGGAATAGTTAGAATAAAGTATTATTATTAATCGACGGCATAATGCAGCTTACAAACTAAATTAAAGCGAGACACGGCGCCGTGTGCTCGGCCTCCCCTCTCTCCACAGCGCTGTGTGCTCGGCCTCCCCGCTCTCCACGGCGCCGTGTGTTCGGCTTCCCCGCTCTCCAAGGCGCCGTGTGCTCGGCCTCCCCGCTCTCCACGGTGCCGTGTGCTCGGCCTTCCCGCTCTCCAAGGTGCCGTGAGCTCGGCCTTCCCGCTCTCCACGGCGCCGTGTGCTCGGTCTCCCCGCTCTTCACGGCGCCGTGTGCTCGGCCTCCCCGCTCTCCAAGGCGTCGTGTGCTCGGCCTGCTCGCTCTCCACGGCGCCGTGTGCTCGACTTCCCCGTTCTCCACGGCGCCGTGTGCTCGGCCTCCCCGCTCTCCACGGCGCAGTGTAGTCTGCATTGAATATGGAAGTTAATTTTTTAATTATTATTAATATTGAAAGTTCAGGAGCGGCAAATTATATTTTAAAGATAAAATCTTTGCTTCTTTTACAAGAACGAGACGATTGCGGCTTGGCTTATATTCGTAAATTAAATCTTATAAATTAAACAAAATTATTGTTCACTGGATTCGTGAGAGCATGGCAGGTGCTACACTTTTCATTTCGCCCTAAAATTTCATTTCTCGAGATGAAAGTCAGCATTGAATTTACAGCAATAATCCGTGCGGTTACTAACGCTAACGTTACTTTAGTTGATGTTACTTTAGTTAATGTTACTTTAGCTAATGTTAGTTACGTAATGCTAACTAATGCTGATATTCGCCACAACCCTAGTCTCTACGCCGAAGTAGGTATGGTGATGATATTATATTATGATAATATTTTTGTATTGTATAGGCTGATATGATTACTGTGGCCTTAAAGTATAATTACACAATCATGTCATCGTGTAAACGAGATGTTTAGTATTCTTTTATAGTCTCTTTAATATCCCACAGATGGGCGTAGATAGACAGATAAGCTAGGCTTACTCTTTGTAACACACTAACATAAAAAAAGCTTCCTCATCATTACCAACATTAACACGTAAATATGTAATAAATTCCATTACTGGACATCAGCCTCCTCCCTTAAAAAGAGGGATTTGACATAATTAATCTTCAGATTTGGTAAGCATCTTAGAGATCTACTTATTACTGCTACTTATTACATAAAACGAAGCGAACATTACAAAAGCGAGAATGGGTGAGTCTCGGCTCGATCTTGCACTGGCATCATTACTAAAATCTGATTTACAGGTGCAAAACCGAGACTGGGTCAGTCTCGTCTTGGTCTTGCATGATCAATACTACTAATAACTGATTTACTGGTGCAAGACTAAGATTGGAAAAGTCTAGTCTCGGTCATAGATGGGCAAAACTACTAAAACCTGATTTACCGGTGCAAGACTATAACTGGGTAAGTTACGTCTCGGCATAGGCAACACTACTAGTGTTGCCTATGCCGAGACGTAACTTGGTTTAATGGTGCAAAAGCGAGACTGGGTGAGTCACGTCTCGATTTTGCATGAGCAACACTATTAAAATCTGATTTACAGGTAAGTCTAGTCTCGTTGTTGCATGGGTAACACTGCTACGTACGTAAAACCTGATTTACCGGTCCAAGACGTAAACTGAGTAAGTCGCGTCATGGTTTTGCATGAGCAACACTACTAAAATCTGATTTGCAAGTGCGAGATTAAGACTGGGTAAGTTTCTTCTCGATCTTGCATGGGCAACACCACTAAAACCTGATTTGCCGGTGCAAGACAAAAGCTGGGTAAGTCGCGTCTCGGTCTTGCATAAGCAACACTACTAAGAACCGATTTACTGGTGCAAAACTAAGACTGGGTAAGTCTCGTCTCGGACTTACATGGGTAATACTACTAAAACCTGATTTACCGGTGCAAGACAAAGACTGGGTAAGTCTCGTCTCGGACTTACATGGGTAATACTACTAAAACCTGATGTACCGGTGCAAGACAAAAGCTGGGTAAATCGCGTCTCGGTCTTGCATAAGCAACACTACTAAGAACCGATTTACTGGTGCAAAACTAAGACTGGGTAAGTCTCGTCTCGGACTTACATGGGTAATACTACTAAAACCTGATTTACGGGTGCAAGACAAAGACTGGGTAAGTCTCGTCTTGGACTTACATGGGTAATACTACTAAAACCTGATTTACCGATGCAAGACTAAAACTGGGTTAGTCGCGTCTCGCTCTTAGATAGGCAACACTACTAAAAACTGATTTACTGGTGCAAGACTACGACTGGGCAAGTTTCATCTCGGTCTTACATGGGTAATAAAAATAAGTTAAATAAGTTTAAGGTAAGTTGCGTCTCGGTTTTACATAGGCAACACTACTAAAACCTGATTTACGGGTGCAAGATCAAGACTGTATGTGTCTCGCGTCGGTCTCGCATTACGCATATATCGGACAATACTATTAACGGTTTTTAATTTTTTTTTTAATAATAACCTGACACATGTTTTCCTCAAGTAACTCATACTTACCATACTTGACCAAGATCTTATCGTCTCCATTGAATTAATAATGAGCAATTATTGTATTATTTCAAGCGCTCGCGCATGATCCATAGCGTTACAAAACATGGCGGAATTTATGTCAAATGACAAGCAGTTTAATTTAATTCGAAGGCTATTATTATGTTTGCAAAATTATCATAAAATAATTCATCATATGACTTATATGTATGAACGGTATAATGCATTCCTCATTAAATATTTATGTTTATTTTTACATTTCACACAATTTATACCTAAACGTGGGTTATAGTTACTTGGCAAGGTTTACTAGTCAAATTATTTTAATCATTTAATAATGAAAATATTGCCGTTATAATTACCTATAAACTCACGTAGCCATATTGTAGGCTACTCTCCAGCCTCACAATGAGGGACCAACGCATATAGGATAAATATATTTGAATAATATATTAATTAATATATTTACAATATACTAGCTTTTGCCCGCGGCTCCGCCCGCGTGAATGTCAGTTTTTCGCAACACGGGAAATCCCGACACAATCATAGATTTATATAAAAAGTCTAGGAACCACTTTTACTTGACCTCTCCGTACGAAAGCGGCAGCTACTTAAACAGGGATCAAGCTGTATCTTCAATTCTACTGAACCGATTTTGATGAAATTTGCCCTATTAATTAAGTCGGAATAGTACCTTTAAGACTGTAACAGTTTAATCAAAATCTACTCGCTGGTTTTTGCGCGAAGCCCGAATGAACAAATAAACATTGACGAATTTGGTTTCAGAAGCCCTGAATTAGTCGATCTGAGTAGTTTGTTTTTAAATATCTTTAATTTATGAAAATTTGACATTTAACAATTTTATAATAATATAATATATAACATAGAATAGATAGATAATAGATAGCTAGATAGATTTGTTAACCGGAATAATAAATATAATAAATATATTTATACAAAATATTTGTGTATTTCAATTGCACTTTGATTTAATTCCATGTTTCATAGTTTAACCAATACCAGACTCGAGTCTTTCTAAATCAGTGGTTCTTAACCTTTTAGTGATAATCATCTATTTATTTTTTGTTATACTATGGACCTTCAATTGGTAGGCGATAATATAAAATATTATAAAATTGTTCTATTAAAATAAGGTAGGTTTATTATTTACAAAAAAAATTGTTATTTTAGTACAATTTTTCTGACTGTATGCTCTTTTCCAACTATTCTTCAGTGCTACACAAAATCGAATGCATGCTGGCACTGGAATTCAAATGATTTAGATGTTACATGCATTCATACATACACTCACACCGGTGTCCCATAAGGTTAGGCAGAGAATACAGCTACGCCACTACTATTATCTTGACACACCTCTCTCGCCTCATCCACTTTCATACATCTTTTCATACATTTTCGTCGATTAAGGGTGCCACGAACTTGACCTTTTTGAAACGAGTTGTTGATTTGATCAAATAGATGTTTGTTTTTAATTATTAAAATCTTCGAGATTCTCTGTTCGCATGTCTGCATATGGTAGAAAATAACTTGAAGTGAATTTAGTAAATAATTTTAATTATTGTATGATGATTATGCCGATTTCTTCGAATACTTTAAATTCAATGTACCACTAGTTGAGAACCACTGATCTGTACTAAATAACCTTTTTATCGCCATTTTGTATTTACGATGATTAAAACAACAGAAAAACAGTAGACAGTCACTTAAAGACAACGATCTTTTAAGTGTCTCCAATGTTCGTAGCCAGCATTGGAATGTGACTGCTGCACTCTCCACTCTTTATTTATGCGGTGTGATTCGTTAGTTGGAGTGAGATAGAGATATTTGGCAAATGTTGGTGGAATACGGCGTGGTAGACCACAAGGCATTGTTTCATGCAATTGGCGATTTCCTCCATTTATGTAGGTATGCTGAGATTGGAGATAAAATGTTTGTACAAAACATTTTGACGTAACGATTTTATCTTTGTAAGGTATTGGATAGATGTTGGTATTAGTTTGTTTCACTAGAATTGTTCTTTGATATCAGCGCTTATAAAATTCGTATTTATCTATCTATCTATCTATACTGTTATAAAATTGTTATATGTCAAATTTTATGAATCAAAGATATTAAAAAAATACTCAGATTGACTAATGAAGGGCTTTTGAAGCCAAATCGGTCGATGTTGGTTTGTTTGTTCGAGCTTCATGCAAAAACTAGCGATTAGATTTTAATCAAACTATTAGTTTGAAAGGTAATATTTCTAGTTAAATACTGCGACATGTTTCATCAAAATCGGTCCAGTAGAATTGAAGATACAGCTTGATACCTGTTTAGTAGTCGCCGTTAAGGTACGAGAGCTCAAATAAAAGTGGATCTGTGGCTTTTTATATAATCTATGATTGTTTCCGGATTTCTCTTTTAACGGAAAACCAACATACACGCGGGTGGAGCCGCGAGCAAAAGCTAGTATTATCTATATTCGAATATAGCGTTATATTTAAGGCTTTTTTAAGCTTATCTATGGATTTATTTAACATCTGTGATACGTTACAAACTACTAAACTAGTTAATAAATTGTGACATAATAGTTTGGATTTTTAAATAAGTTTGCACAACTCTGTATCAGTGGTAGTAAACCCGGTTTTTTGGACCAGTAGGTCCCGAGTTCGAATCCCAATGGGCATAAATTTTGTAAGCACAAACGTATGCACCCGAGTCATGGATGTTTATAAGCATTTGTTTATATAGAAATGCTTCCAATCATTCTTATTTCCTAACACAAGCTTAAATTTAGCTTAAAAAGATATTCTCAAAATAGTCTTTATTATTTTTTATTTTTAATGTATTTTTTTATGTTTTTATGTTACGGAATAAAGTCAATTTTTTTTTAATTTGAACCTATCATTGCAATAATCATTAGAAATTATCGCTAAAGAAATATTAACTAAATTCAAAGGAAACATCTATAAAGGG
Source organism: Thaumetopoea pityocampa (assembly GCA_017165845.1). Lineage (NCBI taxonomy): Eukaryota > Metazoa > Arthropoda > Insecta > Lepidoptera > Notodontidae > Thaumetopoea > Thaumetopoea pityocampa. The sequence goes on from WUAW01022153.1 coordinate 58,613, forward strand.
AATGAAAGTACTTCTGAATCGAAAGTAAAATTCCATAAGTGCAAGTAAATAAAATAAAAAATAGAATTGAACCCCTTTGGAGCGAGTACCATTGCTTAATCATGCGTGCACAATGCACCAGATTGGTTAATATGGGGTGGTTAATAAGGAGGGGTGGTTGAGGGTGCGCGCGCGCACGTGCAGATCACGGGTCCTTCGAGCCGAGTTCCGATTTCCGACGGGCACTTCCTATCAGTCGACGTCAATCAATGTAAGATTAATTGTACTGGAAGTGGCTTATAAAAGGAATATCAGAGTAATGAGTCTGTTAACTAATGGAGCAGCCAGATGGACTGATAACATTATAAGGATAGTCAGTAGAAGTTAGACAAAATTAGCGTATGACTAGAAAATAGCGTAATATTGTATAGATTTATACGGGCAGAGACAGAGAGAGAAAGTCAGTGAAAGAGAGATAAAAAGAGTCAGTGAAAGAGAGAGAGAGAGAGAGAGGGGATATTTTATGGTAGTGTGGTGTATATTTATTTCGAATCCGAAGGTCAGAGGCTTGAATTTTAGCAGAAGAATTCATTTCTATACTTTCTCCGCCTTTCAGAAGGCACTTAAAAAATTGGCTCCTGGCTTGGGTCTTAATAACATTGATCTTAGAAAGGACTGCGGGGTCTGACGGTAGATAGTTATCTGAACACGTTCCCCTGCTCTAACACTAGACTTCAAGGGTTCCAGCCTCCCAGAGAAAAGAAAAGGAATGAGAAATATGGCGCATATTTAGAGAAGCCTGCGTCTATTAGTGTACTGAGGAAGATTAAATTTAATTATTGAATGATAACCTAGATGGATGGAAAAATTAAATCTGTATATATAAAAATCAATCGCCGTGCGTTAGTCTCGCTAATAACTCGGAAACGGCTCGACCGATTTGAATAATATTGTTTTTGATTTGTTCGCCTCAATACAGAGATGGTTTATGAAAAAATAAAATTAGGAAAACCTAAAGAAACGGTCGAAAAATTGAAGAAATTGTTTTAGCTGATACGAAGTTCATCAGATCAGCTAGTTGTTTATAAAAAAATTGACTTGTCTAATATTAAAGTGTCACGGACTTGATAAGTTATGTTACGCTCGTAAGACTTATGAAATAATGAAATACGACGACGCTTAGTTACGAAGTAGGCGCGAATTTTTTAAAATTATTGTGCAATTTGTGATTGCGTATGACTATTGCTCATCTTTGTAAATCTAGGTTGTTTTTTTGCAACCTTTTTTTATGTGCAGAAATGTCTCACGCAGTTGTGCCAATGGTACGGTACAACGGTTGTGTGGGGTATGCACCCACTCTAACTGCACGGGCCATAAGGGTTTAGTATTAGCATTCATCCGCGATGCAGGCGAACTTACTTGTTCGCACGAGGCTGATCTCGGGCGAGCAGTCTTGACTCCTGCTCCTCAAGTTTCTCTCACTAGGAGCGCACCTGACCATAGTACAGCGCGTCTTCGCCAGAGCCTTGCTTCGATTTGAGCATAGGACTCAAACTGTTTTTCATCTTGTAGACAACTTCTAATGTTTTTCACTTTTGGATAGACCCCAAAGCGTAGTTAATATAACATTGTTGTATATTTATTAACTTCAAATGTGTTTTTTACAGTTGGCGTGAACCCCTTTCAGGTCATTTTCGACCCCCTGGGGGTCTATATAGACTATTTTGGGTATCACTGTGTTAGAGCAACGGGGTGTCCTCTTGCCGTTCACGTTTTTTTTTGCAACTTATAACTACATACATATATCTTATGTATTACACTTGTATTACACTTTACATAACTTGGCAAGTAGTTTATGAGACAAAAAAGGTGATATTTGGTTTGTCGTGGTAAATTTTGGTAGTGTAATAAATATGAGTGTAAATTCCGGAAGATTCATCATCATCACATCACCTAAATTTGGTTCTGTTACTAAAGAATCAGCGTCAATAATCGCCATGTTGAGTGTTTGTAAGTACAAACAGCCTGTATTAATTTATGTAATTGCGAATGTGCAGCGCGTATGCGAAGCACGGCGGTTTATTGGCCTTAAGTGTAATGATTTTATAAGTTATCTATTTTAATTGAATAATAAATAATAATAAAAAGTTGCCTGCATTTACCACAACTCTAATTGGGTCATCGGTCTATGGCGACCTTCGAATAGTACCACCTAACCTCAACAGATGGCGCAGCTCTTGAGTGACGACATTGACATATGTAGAAGTCTCAGTTATAGGTCGATGTGTGGCAAGAGTGGCAATATCGGAAAAGGGAAGATCTTCCGACCAGACGGGTGTTATGTCTGGCGGGGCCTGCTACCGCCCCGACGGTAGATGTCGGGACGTTGTACGAGTATATACGCTAGATCACTATCAAACTTCATTAGCGTNTGACATTGACATATGTAGAAGTCTCAGTTATAGGTCGATGTGTGGCAAGAGTGGCAATATCGGAAAAGGGAAGATCTTCCGACCAGACGGGTGTTATGTCTGGCGGGGCCTGCTCCGCCCCGACGGTAGATGTCGGGACGTTGTACGAGTATATACGCTAGATCACTATCAAACTTCATTAGCGTGATTCAGACTTCTAATCTCGTATAGTAATCTGATACTATACTATGTAGCGAAGTAGCTCGCCACACGTCCATCTATAAGAAAATAATATTCAGCTTAAATAGGCGTGAATGACCTCAAGATTTACAGAATTAAAAAAATGACGTCAATAACATACATTATCAGCTAAAATGAAAAGAATTTGATGTAAAAAATAAATGTAATAGTGTAATGATCTTTGCTATTAAAATTGTTAATTCTCACGCGGTCTTTCAACCTTCATCTCGTATGTCTCCTTCTGTAATTAACAAAACTGCACAAAATAAATTCACAGTTTCATTTGGAACCTGCTTATTAATGAATGCTTCGACATTTTAATTGAACTCGTTATAAAAAATGTAATCCGCGAACGTGTTAGTACAAAAATTGATGTTAGAAAATGTCATAATATCTATTTCTTGTTAAACGGTCTTTTCTAGAAAATAAAAAAATAGTCATTACGTAAGTTTTATTTTAATTTATAACGGTCGCCTACATTAGAACTGTTAATTTTTTGACATATTTACTGTGGTCTACTCAAATAAGGGATGTACTTACCAGGGTAATCAAAATCTACCACGACCTCCAAGGTGTTTGACGAATGTTGAGATGATGGTAAATCCCTCTTTTTTTTTTAAGGAGGATAACAAACTATTAGTCTTAAAGTTCCAACTTAAATACTGCGGCATGTTTCATCAAAATCGGTCCAGTAGAATTGAAGATACAGC
>WUAW01022170.1:14055-25692 GCA_017165845.1 Thaumetopoea pityocampa
GACTCTGCGCTTTTGCGTATCTTTGATCGGCATGTTCCGAGGTTACGTCTAAATTTGTATCTAGAACTTAATTTCGACGTGCCTAAACAAAACTGACAGAGTCAAAATTGTTGCTATCTCGTTTTAGCGTTTGGTATTATGAAAAGATGCGGAGAGCCAAAATTTCATTGTTAAAGCAGAATCATCACCAATGTGTTGATCATCAAATTTATAGTCTACTTGTCGCCACGCGCGCCGGGCGCGGGCGCGAGCGCGGGCGCGGGCGCGGGCGCGGGCGCTGGCGCGGGCGCGGGCGCGCGCTGTACTCACGCGGGTCCGGGGTAGTAGTAGGGCGGCGGCCGCTCGTACTCGGTGGGCCCGTGGTAGCGCGGCGGCCCCTCCTCCCAATGCCTGCAACGGACGCGAACCGTCACCGGTGGCCGCACCCAGTGCGTGCGCGTGCGCGTGCAGTGCGGTGCACCCACTTTCGTGACCGTTAACGTAATCTTACGTATTTATTCCGATACTGGCCGAGAGCCGCTCACGTATGTTCATGTCTTTATGTTAACCGAAATATTAGAAGGCGCGCGTATTGAACGGGCGGTCAGTTCCTCTGATGTCCGATCTCCAGTAGGTGCGGCGCCCCGCCCGTGCGTCGCGCGCGTGTGCGGCGGCCGCGGAGTGTTAAGTGCCACAGCGGGGGCGGTGCACAAGCGCCTCCTGTCAGCGTGCCTCGCGTGCACCCAACAATCAAACAATTAAATAACACACCTCGGGTACCACAGGTGGCTCAGTAACCACAATCTGATGACGGTATCACCATCGCACCTTAGGCAAAAATGCTTAAATTACACCGATGAATAATTACATTGAATTAGCCAGGTGGCAGCGGCATGACAATGGCGCCACCCGTGTCCCCGCGGACGCCGTCAGAACCAGCTCAGTGCTGCACCGGCACGACGGGCAGTAGCGTCATAGTGTTATTCAGTCAAAATTTACTGCAATCTTCCAGACGCCTGCAGAGCGTGGAGATTTTGACGTCCTTTTTTAAGGAGCAGGCTTACGTCCAGCATGGACTTCCGTGGACTGATAATGATGATAATGTCACACGTAATTCGAAATAACTATATTAAGAGCATTTAGTGCCAACATGTCAACTCCATTTCCCCCACACGTCATCCTCCTCCCCCGCCTCACGTTTGGAGGTTTTTGAATCGAGGACAAAGTCTCTCACTTTGATCATGATCAATTCAGAGAGTACTTCCTCCATCTCACGTCAGAGGCTCTTCAATGACACCAACACCAGGTAGCCCAAGTGTAACGTGTTACGAGCCCAGTCTCGCGTTAATTCTAGATGAACGCATTTCTCCTGTCCAGTCCCATCACGTGCAGTATCACCCAATGCACGCACCGAGCCCGGCGCGCGCGACGTGCGGCGGTACTCACTTTGGCGCCATATCATTATATCTGCGCGCGTGGTGTGCGTCGAGGGGCGGCGCCACGGCGGCCTCAGGCCGCGCGCTCCCCGCCTCCGGGGCGCGCCCGCCACCGCGTGCCTCCCCCTCGCCGCGCGCACGCCCCTCGCGCCCCGAACGCTTCTCAACCTTGTAGGCGCTGGACGCATACACAAACAGTAAATACATTAGAACGATGCTCCGAAAGAAATTATTTTTTAATTAATACGGATAAAAGCGTAGCGTCGAGAGATGCGTCGGCGAGACACAGCCGCAGTGCGGAGAGAGCGACAGCTTCTACCTACAGCACAGGATCACAACGACAGGGCTTACTACATCGTGCACTTGCATGCATGCGAGCCGACAGGCGAGGGCGCAGGTCGCCGCGGGCAGCGGCCGCCGCGCTACGACGGCTGCACCAGTTCACCGATCGTCCACTCGGTTACAATCACCAGTCAGTTGGTGCAGAGTGAAAGGTGCGCTACTACAGACACACTTCACTTTCACAGCTACACCTGAATCGTTCACCCCTAGACAGTTCTCTGGTAGACAACTCAATTAAGAGTGGTTAAGCTCGCCATCGTACGTCGTGTATTTAAATGTCACATCATCATTTCAGCAAATAGCTGTCCGCTGCTGAACATAGGCCTCTCCAATCGAGTTCCAGCGCGACCGGTCCATAGCCACCTGCATCCAGCGAGACCCAGCGATCCTCACCAGGTTGTCGGTCCATCTCGTAGGTGGCCGTCCCACACTGCGCTTGCTAGTACGTGGTCTCCATTCAAGGACTTTTTTGCCCAATTTAAATGTCACAACTGTATCGAAATTATTATGTATAGGATAAAGAATTAGTGCTCCATAATCATTCTTTAAAATTATAGCACATGTTAAAGTTAAAACCAAGGTATATCTAGGGAAAAATAAATACCGAAGTTTTTAAATGGTTAAGTTTTAGTTTTTCAGAAGAGTGACAGCTGAGTTGTAGGCAAAAATATAATTATAAAGGGACACAAGAGAGAGTATAACATAGTGAAGAATTATGTGATACGAATAATTCACTTAAAATGAACAAGGAGCTCTAAGGCGAAGTTGCATTAGATTCATTCAGCGGTAGCGTTCACATGCAATAGGAAGGACAGCAACAGTACGCTCCGCGCACGCGGACCACCCCAAACATTCATTAGCAATGACCAGACAACAATTTTATATTACGAATAATAACAATTTTTATATAATAAATAAAACACAAAAATAAAAAGGCGAAAGCAAACGAAAGAAACGCACGCGCACGCAATTATTGAGAGGCGCACGTTACCGCCAACCGGCCCGGTGGTGACCTCCTGCCGCCGCCCCGCACCCCACCATCCGCCCGCCGCCGCGCGCCGCGAGCCCGAGTAACTTTTTTGTTATTATTTGTTCTGAGCCACGGATGCATGTCCTTCAGCCGTATACGTTATTTACATTGCCGTACCGCATACATTATTTACTAGGCAATTTAGCAATAAAATGCTATCGTATCATTTTATTGCTTCTTGGGAGTTTTGACGTTAATCTGCATTGACTGAGCAAGAGTATCCGCATGCTTATTACCTTGAAAAAATACGGTCTCTTTGTTATGTTAATCAAAGTTTTATTCCAATGTTTCAATACTGTTCAACATTATTAACGATTAATACACAAAAAACACCAAATTTATATATGTATTAAACATCACATTAAACTATATGAAACGAACAAAACTTCAAGTGATGCTTCACTCGGGCTGCCGGCAAAACTCCCGCGAGCAACTTGCGCACGCGCACCGACACTCGAAAAACTAAACTAACTTACTTTACTGTGGAGATCGTTGCCTCGCATTCCGCGTGTAAATGTCAACATATCGATATGTACAAACGACGATATATCAATACTGATAAATAGTTAACGTTATCAGCAGTGAGTCGCCGCCCGGGGCTGCCGACGGTAAAAAGAGCCGCTCGTTTCGCCCGCAGGCAGCGGGCGTTTTGGACGGTTATTAACAGCATTTTCTCAATTAAATAAGCACACGAGGCGCCGGTAGTGACACCGCGCCGCGTCCCGGACGAGCGCGGCCCGCGGACCGTGGCGGGAGCGCCACTACTGCGCTACGGGGGCCGGGAACGCGGGTGGAACTGCTCATAAATTGTGTCTTATACGAGAACAATGTGATATTTATTAATATAAACTGATTTAATTATTAATTCATATTAATGAGATAGATCTCTGAACTAACCCTTGCAACAAGACAAAACAAACAAGGTTTCCTCCTATTTATTACCGCCTCTCCCGGGCAGAGGAACCAACCAGTTTCATGTAAATGACATAATTATATAAAATATTTTATATAATACTAGCATACAGATATGAAGATATATTTGTAAATACAATATTACAGCGCACACATTCATAATAATTATATCAAAAATCTTTAAATATATTTATAATGCTTGAAAAAACCTAAATAATATATAGTAAGTACTCGTGGTACAATATAGCTGCGCGACGCGCTCGTTTAACACAAACACTGCGTACGTTCCGACACGTGCGCAACACTTGCGTGTGTCACTGTGTGTAAACACCGCGGGGGCCGGCACACTCACCGACCGACCAGCGTGAGTATTACAGAGACGTTTTCGTATTTTCAAAATCACGTCACCCGTGCGGGGCGCGCCCCGCGCGCGGGCCGACCCGCCAACGATTGTAAATACATTCAAACGGCGCTACAGTACGCTTCGTATCAAAACTATTCGGTTATATACTGTGCGGTGTACGTCGCTACAGTGCGCGCTTATAAAATACATGCTCACGGTGCAGGTGCGCGCCGCGTGCGCCGGCGCCTGCGCCGCGGCACCTTTGCATATCGAAATATTTGGACACGACCAGTTTCACGATCTGTTACAGGAACATTTTGATTCACTGACGCTATATTAAGTGTATATATTAAGTATAAGTATATAAAAGGCGTAACGTATTATTTAGCGAAAGGACGACTATTAAATAGAAAGTGTATGTAAACATACATAACCTAAGACAATAAAATCACACGGGTATTGATATCAGATCTGATATGACAGGTGGGTGTTGCAGTTGCGGGACGCCCACACGGTTCACAACTCGAGTTGACTTAAAAATTTACTTGAAAAATATGTGTGTCTTTAATAGTGGTTTGTCTTCTAAATCGTCATCGTGCCAAACCGTTAACGTAATAAAGCACTTGTATCAAAACGGACCGACGCGACCTCCGGAGGACGGTCGCGGTGGACTGCGCGCGACCATTCGCAGTACGGACCCCCGCGGAGGCCACTGCTCGCGCGGCGCTGAGTTACTCGGACTCGTGGATGCCCGACTCGTTATCTTCGTCCTTGGCGTCGAGGCGCGTCTTGAGGTCGTCGAGGAGCGCGGGCGGCGGCACCACCTGGCACACCACGTCATCCCCGGCCAACAGCAACCGCGTGCCGCGCGCCTCATCGGCTGGCGGCGCGGACGGCTGGCTGCGTTCGCGCCACTCCGCGATCTTGCCCTCGATGTCGAGCGTGCTGCGCTTGGAGCCGCTGCGCGCCACGCGGACACACGTGTAAGCGGACCACGCGTACCGAGAGGCGGCCGACGCCGGGGGCGTGCCGCACTCGCCTCTTCTATCACTAAGAGCTCGTCGCCAGTGCACACATCACTCTAAAACGTGCCCCGCGGCGCGGCTCTGTCGGCACGCATCACGTCACGCACGTCCGTCCCACGCGAGCGTGCGCGGGGCGGAGCGCGCTCCCTAGCCGTCACATAACGGAACAAAACGAAATGAATATAAACTGAACATAAAACGAAGTCTGTTGTGGCATCAGCCGCATGCGGGAGGGCGCTCGCGCACAGCCCTCGCTGGCTGGCGGTCCGACGGCATGCCACCGACCAAGCCAACGCTATCACTACCGAGTTAAATTCCCCTCAACAACTCACCACTACTCTGTTAGGTTCCATTACACTATTTAATTCTACAATATTAATCTCAAGCGTAACATTTATTCGTAAAATCGACTGTAACAAAAAAGAAAAAGCTGAGCCATGCGGACGGGTGCGCACCCGGCTCGACGACGGCCGTATCGTACGTGCGTGCGTGCGCGCGTGCGTGCGTGCGTGTGGCGAGCGGTACGAGTGAGGTGCGCACTCGTTTGTTTCGATTAAACAACTGAACAAACAAAGCGCATGCGCACAGGCAGCGGCCAGGGCGGGTGTGGGGGCGCTAGCGTGCGGTGGGCACTTACTTGGCGAGGGGTATGTTATCGCGGTCCGCGTACGCGTCATACAAATATTCGCTGCAACAGACAACAGACAGCCGGTCAGTCAGCGCCCGACAGGCCGGCGGGCGGCACGTTCATTAGTAAGTGTTGTGCGTTGTGTTACTCGCTACGGTCTGCGCGGTGCCTCGCCACGGTAACGGGGCCCGCCCATGACCCACGCTGCAGACGTGCGGCGGTACGGTGAGGTGATACGAAAGGGGGTTGCGGGGACAACCAAAATATTTGTAGCCGATAACCATAATGGACAAACTATGGAAATGGGCATACTGAACACCACGGGACTGGGTGCTGATAAGAGCGTGGACCTTATGGTCGCTACCAAAAGTATTTTAACGAAGATCCCACTGGGCACTCGTGCACCGAAGTTACGTCTACTGGTACACTACCGATAGGTTTATCTTAACACTAGCTAAGTGTACTGCCTGCTTTAAACATGAACATGTGGGACGAGCAAATGTAACAACTATAAAAACATAAAGAAATAACAACCAAAAACTAACCCTACCGGCCGCGAGCGGGCTGGCCGGGCTCGATTGAGACAGTGCGGCCGCGACGCTGCGAGCTTCAACTAGTGTTACCGTCAACTTGGGAGTCTTCAAAGCGGGCAAGGCACCCATAAACAAGACGGCTGAATGATTTAATACATACATCTTCGCAAATAAATTTAAAATCTACAAAACTGTGTATACAATGCGGGTCACATTCGAGCGGCGTATTCAAGTAACCCAAGACCGCAAGCAATGGATGCGCTAGCGATGCATGCCGACCTACCTCGGACTAATATCGTACAAGGCGCCTGCTCCTAGCGAGCAACGAGACTGGGACACACCGGCCGGTCTGCGCGACTTTGTTCATTGGAGAGCCGCGGGAACAATGTGTAGCGATTGAAACAGTCATGTACTGAGGGGCGCCACGGGTCCAATGAACGGGCGCGGCGCGGCCGAGACACTGGGCGAAGAGCACGCGCCACGACGGGAGCCGCCGCCGGCGCCGCCGACACCAACACGCGCACCGCTCGGGTTCGTCCGCGCCGCGCTCCGGCGAGCGGCGTCGGGTTGGCATCGGCGGCGTCGGCGCGCGACACTACGGAAGGGAGAGCGTTACCGGACGAGGCGGAGGGTCATCGCCACCACCCGCGCGAGCGCCACATCGGTTCGTACTCGCTGCCAACAAGACCCGCGCGTTACTACCCCGCACAGCAGACTGCACAGCCCTACACCATCCCCACGACGGACGAGCTCGGTGTTACTTAATAATTTAATACTTAATAAATAAATATACAATCAGTCGAACACCCTAAGGACGGCAATCGGTTGATCAAGTGCCAGGAAGAACTGAACCGGAGACGCAATCTTATAAAACTGAAAACTAAGAGAGGACTCTTCTTCTTCCTTGATTTATGGCGTTTGACCCATTTGGTACAGTTCTGAGGAGAGGACTCAGCTAGTGTTCCCCGAACTGACGAACTTGATGGCGATGAAGTGAACAAATCAAAAAACAAAAACAAAAAGAACATTAAACCAAAGCGTTGCGGCTGCGCGGCGCCGGCGCGCGCCGTGCGGCGTGCGCGCTCGGCCACGCGCGCGGCGCGCCGAGCGGTGCGCGCGCGCTTACAGTGTACATGGTAACCTTTTGGTTATAAACAAAATTGAATCAACGTGTGGCTGTGTCGCTGTCAACACCGCGTGTTGCCGAGTGATCACTGCATGTGGACATGTTCTCGCCCGACGAGCGGACGTCAGTTTAGCAACTACCGTTGACGTGCGTGGACGGACGCGCTTGCGACGAATTTATAAACACGGCGGTAGTGTGGAGTCTATCATTCTGAGATCACTCATTACAGTTTCTCTTCGCTGGAGATAGTTTCGCACCCACCACCTTTCTTTCTTTTTTTCTTAAAAATTTTACACGCTAGATACAATAAAACTCCTCAGGCAACATTTTGACGCAGATTGGCGTATGAACAAGAAATATTAATTTAAACATAGTTCCAGCACCTTTGTGGCTGTTTATCAACAATGTTGATCAACTGTTGCTCAACAAATTTCTACCATGAATACGGGCTTACGAGACGCGCAAGCGGCGCCCCGCGGCCGATCGCGCTCTCCGTCGTGCGAGCGGCGCGCACCGCCGCGGCCGGCACACACACACGTACTTTTAGCCATTGAACAGAAAGTCCACAAGGACGAAGGGTCTCTGACTGATATTTTGATAACTATACTAATTAAGATTAGTGGATATAATTATTATTTCAAAAATTATCACGCAATAATTTCATTTTCATGAAATTGCATAGATTTTTCAAAGTAAGAAAGTTATACTATTAAATTTACACGCTGCAGCACGCGTATTAAAAAAATTAACAGAACGTGTCGTGGTGCGGGTGCACCGCGACGCGGCGCGGCGCGCGGCCTTCGTTTGTACGTCGCGCGAGCTCTTCGACCAAACACACTTCATACTTTTCTATTTAACGATAATTTTACGCAAACTATTTATTAAAACAGTAAACGTGAACCGCGGACAACTAAACATGATTATTGAAGCAATACGTATTGAAATTGGACCGGGGACGGCACAGACGAGACGCGCGCGGGTGGGGGGCGCCGAGCGAGCGCTACACGTATAACACAACAGTGACAAGCTTCTGTGTACGGGTGGTACCGCAACGACAAGTACGTTACATTTTCAACCATGCACAATAGAAATATGATTGTTAGACAACATCCCACAAATCCGATATCATTCACATAAAACACGCAGGTGAGCCAAGGGACAGCAACAACACGACACGGCGCGGGTCGCGGGTGGGGGAGGGGGAGGGGGGAGAGCGCAAACGAGCCCGCCCGAGGGCGCCACAACAAACCCGCGCACAACGACAAACTCAAACCAAACAACTCAAAGTGAACACAACCTCAAATTAAACCGAACAAACCAGTAACTGAATGGAACACAAAATTACAACCGAAACGAAACGAAATAACCGAGGAACTAAGTGGAACCGTCTGCAGCCCGCGGCGCCGCGCGTGCGCCCGCGCGCCCGGCGCCGAGTACGGCGCCGCCCTCCGTGCACTGAGAGGCCGAGTTATGGTCAAAAATGTCCACCATATTTAATACACCGAATTACTTTTTTGTTGTCTAGCGTTCGTTTTATGTGATTTACGAGTGGTGAGTTTAATAATATTGTTCGGGTTACGGGCGTGCGGCTGTACTCTGGTGTCTAAAGTGACATAACAGTGTTGAATGACCTCAAAGATTATGACCGCGTGCAGTCTCCAGATCTTGTAGATAAATCATAGAGTTATATAATCTGGACTGACTTATAGAGAAAAAAAATGTAATTTTACTAGTATATACATGTAACTGTAATTTCGCAAAATGTCAATTAACAGCCTTCTAGTAAAGGACCAGTAATTTTGTTTACGAATATTTAATGTAATACTTATACATTAAAATTCATACGAACATTTTTTAATTTGTAAAATGCCATTAAATATAATTTTATGCATAGAAGCGTTTGTTTGTATGTAAATGCTTCTGCGCGGGCGCACACGGGTGGGGCGACTCGAGATATCACCGAGCGCTGGACTGCAAACAATTCACGAAAACAATGACAACGGTGAACAATGAGAGATGATTGTCGTCGCCGATGCACATATCACGCTGTGCATCACATGACACGTATCTTTCAAAAAAATAATACAAACAAAACCGAATGTGACTGCGATGTGCCGTTACCATACATATATTTAAGTGCCGCGTGGACATGATTGAAACTGACAGTAGAACAGCACCGTGCGCGGGCGTTAGGTATGCGCACGAGTGCGGCGGGTCCGATCATTTCTGAACGACACGCGTGGGTACATGTAGAGCCATACAATTATTACAGTTTTCAATTTTACAGTTTCAATTGTAACTCGATTTACCGACTTGCAACGTATTTTATTGCAGTTATTGTACTAAAAAGCTGTATATTCAGTCGTATTCTTCCGGAATTACGACAGTCATATTCGACAATAAAGTTAAATGTTACATCAATAGAAATGGTATTCAATTAATTTTAATTCGTATTTTACGATGTGTTTACGACATACACACACGCCTGCATAAACAGATGAACAGAATCATAATTGTGTTCATTTGAATGCGTGCACTGAATTATTTTATTTAAGGGAAGAGAATAAATCGAGTTCCAGTTCGTACTAACTTTGAGGAGTACTTCGTCCGGCGCACCTCGACAATTCTTTGCCAATATATGTATATGTATACATATATTAAGCACTAACGGATGATTACAACGGTAAACCAAATAGAATTCTTTATTTGTCATATTGCCCACGACCGTAAATCGTCGCGACGCGCCGGGAACAGCGGCCGTTCACTGTTACAAACTTATAAACACCTAACGCACACACTGGCCGACGAATCTCGGCCGAACCGAACTCCGTGTGAGAGGCGAAGAGTTCAGAGAGCCTACGTTAAGTGTGGCCAAGACTCATCGGCTTGTCCACATCGGCTAACGAGTCTTAGCCAGCCCGAAGTTCGTGCGATAGGCGCGAAATTTCGTAGAGCCTATATTCAGTATGGGCACGACCCATCGGCCAGTGTGTACTCCAGCTAAATAAATTTGATCGTCGAATAGAACATTTAAAAAAGTCAACGGCATTTAACAAATACCGATATTAATATCAAGTAACAAGTGATCCGGTCTCGTTTAACGCTGAGAACATCAGTTGTAGTTGCAACTCGCGTTGTTCGAGACTTGACAAAGGGTAATTGATAATACTGTTCTCAGATTGACACGGACTGTCGCGATCACTTTATGTTAGCTGGAGTTGTAACGCGAGCGCGTGAGCGGGCTCGATTACTGTGAATGCGGCGGGTGAGTACTTACGCCTCGACCAGCGGCCCGGGGTACGGGTCGAGGTGCAGGTAGAGCCGCGCCAGCCGCGGCGCCAGCACCAGCAGCGGCACCAGCAGCACCGCGCACCACGCCAACGATATCCAGTACCCGTTCTGCGCACGCGAACACAAACACTTCACCCGCCTCTTCACACACCTGTTCTGTCGAGTGCACTCAAATACCTAACGAGTGCCCACAACGGCGTCTGTGCTGGTAGTTGGTTTAAGCCGGCTGGACGACGTGTCCCAGGTAGACGTATTAGGCACAACTTTGAGAGTAGATCCCTCTAGGGCCATTGGGTGGAACGTATTGAATATAATTTTGGTGTCGTTCACATTTAGTCAAGGTCGGCGGGTGGGTGGTTAGCAGCCCCACCGAGGCACGCCAGCGCCAGTTGCCGGGCAATTACTGCACTAAACACTGTCCGTGCGCGCGCGCAATTACAGTCATGTTCACTTGTTTACAATCCATTTCTTATTTAATAATATGTACTTCGCTCGTGCACACACAGACAAAACCAACTTTCACGATTAAAGTATCAGTAAGATGAAAGATAAATACGACATGTTGACACGACATTAAACCACCTCGACGCCAGCGAGTGCGACTGACACTCGGGCACGCTAACGCGTCACTACCATAACTGTATTTTGAAGTGTCTAAATACAAACAGTGTGCTGCGGTTGCGCCTCGCACACACCACCACACTCGACCAGAGCTAGTGCACGGGTGCAGCCGACGCCGGCCCTACTCACAACGGGCATGAGAATCTTCTTGCAGGCGGCGTCGCGCGTCGCGTTGAACGCGTTGGAGAGCGGCCCGCAGCGGCCCACCTCGTACCGCGCCGCGTGCTCCACCAGCTCTATGTACCGGTCCACCTTGCCCGCGATCACGTTCGCGAACTGCTTCGTCATCTGTTCGCACCAAATGGTACAAAACATGTAGGGCTTCGACATTTACTCACGGCAGCAGTATGTGATGTCGTTAGCAAATATAA
>WUAW01022175.1:0-17163 GCA_017165845.1 Thaumetopoea pityocampa
GGCCACCTACGAGATGGACTGACGACCTGGTGAGGATCGCTGGGTCTCGTTGGATGCAGGTGGCTATGGACTGGTCGCGCTGGAATTCGATTGGAGGCCTATGTTCAGCAGTGGACAGCTATGGGCTGAAATGATGATGATGATGATAAATAGATTTCAGAATAAGAACGTAAGATAATATAAATGCAGTTTTCCCAACTTTGTGTGGTTTCTGAACATGTGTAAATAAGGGTCGTCGTAAATAATGAACGCCCTTGCGGCCCCTACACCTGTCTAGTACCACTAACCACTTTTATCGGCGGACTCTTTCGTATATAGGACTATAGTTTCTATGATGTAGAGCCTATCTGACACCTATCTTCTAAACACATTGCGGTGGCTTTCTCCGACATATTCAAGGTGATTGTGGATAATCTACCGATGCCTCACAGTGCCTAGAATTACAAAGACTTCCCGAGGACAGAGGAAGAGGCTTGCTCTGTCATAATCAACATGCCCTGACATAAGTCAGGATAGCATAGTGATAGGGCAAAGTCTTAGTTTTAGAAGCTGATCATCAAATAATGCTGAATGTTTCATGAATTTTCAGCATTTTGGGAAAAATTTTACCGAAAGCCGCGCCTTGCTGTAAAATTATTGAGAATCATATCGAACGGTGGGACGCAGCGAAGCCTGTGTTTGCAGAGGTACCCCCAGCACCATTTTGGACTTACATTGAATTTATTGCTGTGTGGCCTGGTAATAGCTGTTAGTAACACAATATACCACATATTACATGTTGGTAACGTTGTAAACCTCCCTTCTGCTAATGGCGATCGAATAAATACCAACTTCTAGACGCAGTGCATTTTTATTTACAAGACCTGAGAACCAGGCAAATACAGTCCACAAACCAACAATAATGTAACACAAGGAATCGTACAATAGTGTCATTCCATTTCTTCCCGTGGGTGCTGTAAAAACCAGCTAAGGTATGAACTAGGATAAAGGACAGGAATTTAAATAGGACTTTTTGAAAATTCACAGATACCATTCTGTATAATATTTCATTAACCCCTGATAACACGACGACAGAATGATAGTTCTACACATTTGTTGGATTTTTTTAATAATATTGGAGTAAAGGCGATATTATGAGTAGAGTTCAAGCTAGTCTGCTGATCACATAACGCAATTATTATACAGCAAAGAATGATTTTGGGCTAATAAATTCAACCATCATCGTCAGCGCTTGTTAGAACACGATGTCCAGTCGCCTCCTTCTCAAAAAAGAAGAATATAATGTGTTTTCACTTTTGGTAGGTTTTGTAGATCGCAGTAGATTTTGATTGACTAACGGTATAATGCCAATACCCTTTATTCTTTTTTTTTCGCGGAAAGTTCCTGCATGGGACTACCGCAAGTCGCAGTGGCGACCTGCGGGGTGTGTCAGACTCTTACTGACTAAAAACTCCGCGGTAGCCCACATCGACACATGAGAGGGGCTCCGGGATCACTCTTTGGCTTCTCCGGTGCCTCGCTCTTCCGAGTACTCCTCAGGGAGACATTTTACTCGCTCCCCCGACACATTGAGGTGTTCACAGGTGTTGACATGTGACGCACACAGCGCCATCCTTCCCGAAAATTAAATAGACAGGTAGGACACCCGCCAGCAGCAGGTGGTCTATTAACCTGAATTATGAAGCTAGAGCGCCGAGGCGGGCTGCACCGCCACCTCGGCGCTTGTGCTATGCGGGATCAGTCCTTTTCCGATCCCATTCCGCAGCCTTCTTCCGGGACATGACATCCTCGCAGAAGGAGGCTACGGCCCGCCACCGATATCCGTTATTCTGGTACAATCCTTAGCTGGTTCTCACGGCATCCACAGGATGATATGGAGTGACGGTATTATTATGCCGACGCCACACGGCATGCTACGTTAATAACATAAAAAAATATTAATAAAAGATATATACCGCAGGTGCCGCTGACAGCTGGTCTATCAGTTCTCCTAAGCCCAGAGCTGGACAACTTGATTGAAATAAACCTGAAGGAAAGGGAAAGAATCCGCGCGGAGGAACAAGCAGCCGCGGAGGAACCCGCTTAGACAATAATTGTAATATTATTTTATTAATAATGTTATTTTTGTGGTTTGTAATCGAATCATGGTATTTTTTAGTAACTTTGTTGGAGAATTATACGTTATTGTCTTTAATAATAAAAAATAGTGTTATAACAGGTTTATACGTGTTTTATATTATAATCACGAGTCACGACAGCACTAATTTCTGGGGCTTGACGTAATCTTAGGAACGCGAAACTCCGGGTTCTTACCCGGTGTGGGCTAAGTAGCTCAGCTACTTGGTGCAGCTAATTACAGCATTGTGAAGCGTGCACAACTCCCGTACTTGGGTGTCAGGTCAGTAAAATAAATAAGTGAAAAAAAAAAGAAATTTATAGAAACAATCTTATATTAGTTGTTAATAATAAAGCGTGTTACATTTTAACAGCAGGAGAGCAAAAAGAGGGCGTAACACGCTTTTCTTAATAACTACTAATAAAAGCTTGTTATTCAAAATTTCTTTCGTTTATTTATTTTCATCATTTTTAGAAAAGGAGCATGCAGTCTACCTTATATTTATAAAAGATTCGAGAATGGTTGACATAGCTACTGTTCCTGTCCTATTATAGATGCATCGATAGAGGTCTGAGTTGGTGTTGCCTATGATTGCAGTAACCCTTTAGTTTCTGAGATCTGTGGCGGTAACACACACACACACACACACCATTTGACCGAACAAGAGTTCAGATTGAAATTCTTTTTCACAATTATTGATTTTTACTGGATCCTTACTCCGAATTATCAGATAATGATATAGTAGGATATTATTCTTTAAAAAGACTAGTTGTTTCTCGCGACTCCGCCCACGTGCCAGACACGATTTGTAAACAAATATTATCTCTACTATATCATCAACAGCCTGTTGATGTCCACAGCTGGACGTAAGCCTCCACTTCAAAAAGGAGATAAGTATTTGTCATAACCTTCACTCTAGGCTGGCGTCTTGTAAATCGCAGTAGATTTGATTTAACAAAATGATAACGTTACTGTTCATTATCTCGTTACATCTCTTAGCTGGTTCTCGCAACATGAATGAATGTCGCATGAATGTCGGATTTCGGCTACATGAGAAATCCCGACACAATTATAGATTTATATAAACAGCCTAGGAACAACTTTTACTTGACCTCTTGTCCCTTAACGGCGGCTACTAAGGCAGGCATCAAGCTGCAATTCTACTAGACCGATTTCGATTAAATATGCCATAGTATTTAAGTCAGAATAGTACATTTAAAATTGTAATAGTTTAACCAAAATCTACCCGCTGATTTTTGCGTGGAGCCCAAACAAACAAATAAACAAACATCGACGGATTTGGTTTCGGAAGCCCTTAATTAATTGATCTGAGCAGTTTGTTTTTAAATATCTTTGATTTGTGAAAATTTGACATTTAACAATTTTATAATAGTATAAATTATTATAAAAGACCACTGAGCTTGCTGAAGATCAAACAAAGTTGAGTATATTGAGCCGGAAGGCAGACCCTGGCAGCTAAGTTGGGATTAATAATGTCAAGTAGGAGTAATCGTATCATAACATTTGAAGGTAAAGAAAAATGGCGTGTAAAATAAATGATATTTATTTCTTATAATATATATAATCTTTACATATACAACATACATAAGATAGATACCTAGTCATCACGCAATATACGATTATAAGCGACAATATAACTAATAACAGATAAAATTAGATCGATTTTGGTATCACAAAATTTTAGGTCGCATACATAAATGACATTGGATTGAATCAGGATTACGATAACATATTCTTAAAGAGCGGCAACGCATCTGCGATCCCTCTGGTGTTGAGGGTGTCTATGGGCAGCAGGGGTCACTTACCTATCAGGTGACCCGCTTGCTCGTTTGTCCCCTCTTATATACATAAAAAATATTTAGCATAAAATTCCTACCACAAATTATAAAATTTTCAATGTGGTCAAAAAGAGCCATAGTTTACTACAAGATTTTGACTTAGTGGCGAATAGATATAAACAAGTAGATTAGAGCTGTTATTGGGAAGATTCAGCAGGATGACACTACCATCATATATGCAATAACATAAAATATATTAAATATTTCTCTTTCGATATTGGTCCGGTATATGAAGATATGATATAATCTAGACATTGAAAACTTAAAAGTTGGTTTAAAGGTTGCACATACCAGAGCGTAAAATAAAAGAAATTAAGTTGATTGTGATTTAAATTAAAGTTTGTGAGATCAATCTTATAAACGTTAATCTAATATTTTTCAAGTATTTCAAAATACCTACTTGAAAAATAACTATAATACGTCTACTACCTTAGTTACATCCTAATTTCATTTATTACGCTGGCAGAACTGAAGTTTACAAACGTGTTAGAAATATAAGGTACAAGAAAAACAGCATTTGTGTAAAGTTGAAAAAAAAAATGAATGCTGTATATTTATCTACTATAGATAAACATATATATTACTAGATAGATGCAATAATCGTTATAATTATTAATCCTTTCGTTATGGCAGTCCGCTCCGTTGACGTGACGTCATTGAACGACGCGCCGCGCCGCAGAAGTGATGTCCGGATTTTCTGATTTAAATATTATATTATAACGTTTAAATCAGAAAATCATACATATTTAGAGATTTTATACGAATGATAAATTGTAATTAATCATCAATGAAATATTAGCCAGTGGCAGTTTGAAGCAGACCGGACTGGTTATTAAACGGTATCACTCTGATGCCGGCTAAATATGGCGCTCGAACACACAAAGCATCGCGTGGACGCCGCCTAAATACAGCGCTCGTACATAGGAAGCATCGCGTGGACGCCGGCTAAATACGGCGCTCGTACACAATAAGCATTGCGTGGACGCCAGCTAAATACGGCGCTCTTACACAAGAAGCATTGCTTTGACGCCGGCTAAATATGGCGCTTGTACACACGAAGCATCGCGTGGAAACCGGCTAAATATGGCGCTCGTACACACGAAGCATCGCGTGGAAACCGGCTAAATATGGCGCTTGTACACACGAAGCATCGCGTGGACGCCGACTAAATACGGCGCTCGCAATGAAAGAAAAAACGAAAAAAATCAATTGGATGTCAGAAGTTTTCCAATTACATAAAAAATAAATACAAACGTGAAAAAACATAACTTCATGAGTCTTAATGTGTACAAAAAGTTATTTAATAACTTATTGTATATATAATAACATATTGTATAATATATAATAACTTATTGTATATCTATTAACGTAAAGTTAAAAAAAAATTTGAAGTTTTAGAACTTTTTCAAATGTTGTTTATAATTTTAAATTATTCAACGATCCGTGTGATAACCTCATCTTTTAAAAATATTTAAGTGAAAGTGCGTCTTTCGTATACAAATATACCGCTTTGCAATATTTTCGGAAAGGAGGTC
The DNA here is from genome assembly GCA_017165845.1 of Thaumetopoea pityocampa. Taxonomy (NCBI): domain Eukaryota; kingdom Metazoa; phylum Arthropoda; class Insecta; order Lepidoptera; family Notodontidae; genus Thaumetopoea; species Thaumetopoea pityocampa. Next base: position 5,511 of record WUAW01022175.1, read on the forward strand.
AATTCTAATAAAAAAAACGATCGACAAATTTTAATAATTAACTTGTTACAGGCAAATCAGCATGGAGATATTTTTTGTGTTTGTAGTTATATACAGTCAACAGATAAATAAACAAACACTTTTTATATCTATTTATTTTTATAGGTAGGTACTTAACATTATACATATTAAACGTAATTTAATAACTTCTAACGCTACTTACAAGCATTGAAGCGAGGGTGCGAGACACTTGGTAGTTACCGCAAACTGGTTATTCCGGTTTTAGTCATTGTGTGTACAGACACGACTAGAAACGCAAAAACGTCTACAAGCTAATTTATCTATATAATCAAATGAATAAGAATTAGGCACGTGGTAGTTACCGCAAACTGGTTTATTCCGGTTTTAGTCATTGTGTGTACGGATACCATTAGAAACGCAAAAACATCTCCAAGCTAATTTATCTATATAATCAAATGAATAAGAATTAGGCACGTGGTAGTTACCGCAAACTGGTTTATTTCGGTTTTAGTCATTGTGTATACAAATACTGTTAGAAACGCAAAAACATCTCCAAGCTAATTTATCTATATAATCAAATGAATAAGAATTAGGCACGTGGTAGTTACCGCAAACTGATTTATTCCGGTTTTAGTCATTGTGTGTACAGACACTACTAGAAACGCAAAAACGTCTCCAAGCTAATTTATCTATATAATGAAATGAATAAGAATTAAACACGTGGCAGTTACCGCAAACTGATTTATTCCGGTTTTAGTCATTGTGTGCACAGACACTACTAGAAACGCAAAAACGTCTCCAAGCTAATTTATCTATATAATGAAATGAATAAGAATTAAACACGTGGTAGTTACTGCAAACTGGTTTATTCCGGTTTTAATCATTGTGTGTACAGACACTAGTAGAAACGCAAAAACGTCTCCAAGGTAATTTATCTATATAATGAAATGAATTAGAATTAAACACGTGGTAGTTACCGCAAACTGGTTTATTCCGGTTTTAGTCATTGTGTGCACAGACACTACTAGAAACGCAAAAACGTCTCCGAGTTGATTTATCTATGTAATGAAATGGATAAGAATTTTTTTAAAGTTTATCGATTACATTACCGTTCATATTTATTTGATAGTAGAATTGACCTCCAGAAATCTAACTATACTTAGTACAAGTATTGTATCACAGTGGTTTCACCTTTTCTTTGGTAAATTTACAATCATTATCATTACTGACGCATGTATGTGTGAATGTGAATAAAAATCTACTATGATCTCTAAGACACTTGCCAAGTGTGGAGGTTATGGCAAATTCCCTCCTTTGTAAGGAGGAAGCTCAAATCCAACAGGGAATGTTCAAGGGCTGATTATGATGACGATATATCGAATTGTTGATTTATACACTGTGGCGAGAGTACGAATTATTTCAAGCGTGCGCAGTGCAGCCGCTACTTTAACACGTTGAAGCCGGCATGACCCACCGGTGGGTCATGCTAGGCACGCGTCATCCATCAACGGATGATTAATATTTTTTTTTGTAAATTTCAAAGTTTTGTTTCGCTTAGTTCTCCATTTTTATGAACGTATCATGCAATAACGAGAGAGTATAATTTGGCGCTGCGCCGCCCCACGGCGCGCACCGCTAGTTGAAGCGCCGCGGCACGAAAAGAACCGCGAATATCTGCGCCGGCGTCAACGTGTTGATTACACCATGTCACATATTTGTACGTCTCGCACTTGGCCAGCGTCTTACATACAATTACTAAAACTTAAACACTATGAATATTTAAATGGTGCGATTTGTGGAATTGAAATGTGTAATATATTATACTTACTACTTACTGATAAAATTAAGGCCACAGAAAACACCATCCTATCTAATATTATAAATGCGAATGTGTGTTTGTTTGTTACGCTTTTATGCCTTGCCTACTCAACCGATCATCATGAAATTTTGTACACTGTCAGGGGTACAGAGAAGGATATAGGATACCTTTAACCCAAAAAAAAAAACTGTACCCGAGGGATAGAAAAAATGGTTTACAAATTTATCAAATAATTATAATTTCAACGGTCTCTGACATGTATTTAAGGAACGACATGTATTTAACGCGAGCGAAGTCGCGAGTAAAAGCTAGTATTTTATAACAAAGACAATCCTATTGGATTACTGGAATAATATATCTACCATGAGATCTTACATATGTATCTATGACGACGGTGGAAGGAAAAATAAATGATTCAAAGTTCAGTTTTTTATTTAAAGAAGGTGTTTCATCATCATATTAGTCCAAAGATGGCTATAGCTGAATATAGGACTCCTCTAATGATCGCCACACCGAGCGTCTATAAGCCGCCTGCATCCACTGATTGCCCGCCACCTTCATCAGGTCATCAGTTTGGGCCGACCCGCACTATGCTTTCCGATTCGGGGTCACCACTCCAGTGCTTTAGGACCCCAAAGTCCATCCGTTATGCGAGCTATGTGCTCCGCCCACTACTACTTCAACTCTCCTGCAGATTGTCTCATTGCGGATCCTATCTCGCAGGGAATTTCCGAGTATAGCCCTATCCATTGCCAGTTAGGATACCTTGAGCTTCCTTATAAATTGTATTTCTTAGAAAATGCCACCTAATTCTGAACTATTTAATCGATATTAACCTACGACATGGAAAGTCAAGAGTCACAGCAAACGACGCACATATATCTAAGTATTCCGAATATTTAATTATATATCTCAGTGTCTATCAAACTGTTGCTTAGTTATTTTTTCCTTTACAACGTCGTGGATATTAATTTGGCAATATGCATTCAACCACAGACGCCGTCAAATCACCAACGCTAAAGATATTGGTGGTGATTCTGTTGTAACAGAACTTAACTAAATTTAGCCTCTCCCTATCTTTTTCTAATGTCAAACGCCAAAACGAGATAGCTATCAATTTTGGTGCTATCAGTTTAGTTAGACACATCAAAACTAAGTTCTATATAAAAATTTAAACGCGACCTCGGAACATGACGACTAAATATACGCAAAAACGCAACAGAAATATCGGTTGGTACTCGCTAAAATTGTAGCTATCTCGTTTTGACGTTTGACATTAGAAAAGGATAGTGAGAGACTAAATTTAGTTATGTTACCGCAGAATTGTGTCTGATAAAGCACTCGATGCTCACAGTAGCATCTGTTGTCACTTAAAACTCTTATTAAAGTCCTAGTTTCACATGGCCACTACAGATTTTATTACATTTTAAATATAAAACAAAGCCGTTCCTGAGAAAATTTAAAAAAAATGTCTCATTTTTTTTTCAATGACATATAGATTAATGGGGTAACCAATAGACTAATATTCATGCCACCTGGTGTCGTGTTAACAATACCATGTTACGTCATCCGTTGTCGAATAGCTAATATCAGTATATTAGCTACTCAACAATAAAATACTACACCGTTCCAGTTGAAAGTTAACAGCACATTTGAAACGTGCCAAGTGAAGCTTGGTCTCCGAAGAATTTAATTAACAGAAGTATGATGTCAATATTTTAATTAACACCATAATTATAGATAACAAATTTAGGTCGACACTGTGGATATTAAATGGCGGAATTAATCTTAGTTTAAAATTAATATTTAACACCATAAATAGAGATAGCACAATAAAAACAATTCAGACTGAATAATGACAGTTCGTAAATATACATTTTTATTTAATAAATAACTTTTTAAAACGTACTTGTCGCCATCAATTGTTCATTTTTAAATTGACATTATTATGAATCAATTTTAAAACTGATAGTTTAGTCTTAAATTACAGATGTCACATTTTAAAATTTCGTATAGTAGTACCACAAGAATAAGTTACAACGATATTCTTTGGAGTAAGCATTTTAAAGAAAGCCATAAAAATATTTGAGACAAAGCAGTGCATTAGCGCGAGTATGGCATCCACATGTAACGAGTGAGATAACACGAGTTCATCTGTGATCACATGTTCAACCTTATACGTAATGCAATAAGGTCTTTATAGAATTGGTGCTTACAATCAGTTTTAAACAGCGTTTGTTAGCACCCTTTTTGTTGATGTAACTTATTTTTTTTGATACTACTTTACCGGAATATTTGCTATTTTCGTGGTTAAATTCGATGGATGAAACTATTATATTCACGTTCTACTGAAGCAATCCATTCTCTTTGGGCTGCAGTAACTCTTCTACAAACTCTTTTACCATCTCCTTCATCTTGACGTTCATAGTTTCTTGTTCACTGTGAAATACATTGATTACTATTCAACTATCCGTTAGCCGAGTCTTATTTCACTCCAGATCACATTCTAATAACATACTGAATTTTATCTAAATCAGAGTTATAGAGTTATATAACAGAATAATATAATTAAACAAATATCTAAATTCGTATGTAATTCTCGTATTTATAAGATTATTGCGAAAGATTAATCTTTAAAAAGATGAAGTCACTAATATTTAAATATTAGTGACTTAATTACACCATAATAGTTGAATCTGAAATTACAATAAAATCTAAAATCAGACATTTTTTGTTGAACTCATTAATGTTATATTTACGAATTCTTAAAATAATTATAAGGGATTGATACCAAAGTGGTCAATGGGTGGTTCGACCCCTTGCAGTCGAACATGATTTGCCATGCCAGCTGTCAATGGTGGTAATTCTGTTGTAACAGAACTTAACTAAACTTAGACTCTCCTTCTCTTTTTTTAATGTCAAACGACAAAAGGAGATAGCTACAATTTTGGTGCTGTCAGTTTCATTTAGATACGTAAAAATTAAGAGATGTAGACGCGATCTCGGAACATGCCGACTAAAGATACGCAAAAACACAACATTTTTTGTACCTTTGGACAAAAATGTAAATTGGTACTTGCTATAAATGTTTTCTATCTCGTTTTTGTGTTTGGCATTAAAAAAAGATAGGGAGCCTAAATTTAATTATGTTCTGTTATAACAGAATTATCACCAATAACACGTTTGAAGTTGATGAATTTGCAAAAATTTTATGTCAGGTAAGGAGGAGATTTACCCGAAATCGAAATAACAGCAAGCGATGATAATGTTTGGAGACCTCTAGTCTAGATTGTAAATCATAAAGTTGCACACGCATAGAGACAAGCATAAGGCAATTGGTTCATTAATATACTACTTACTGATTATCAGAAATAACAAATGTGGCTTTGAAATTAAGAACATAGATAAACAGAGATCATCATCATCACTCCCAGTCCATATCGTCCCCACTACAGTGACACGGACCTCCCCTGATCTGGAGGGGTATTAGGCCGTAGTCTACCGCGCTGGCCTAGTGCGGGTTGGTAGACTTCACACACCCATGCGAGCATGCAGGTTTCCTCACGAAGTTTTCCTTCTCCGTTAAGTACATTGGTGTCTACAATGTAAACAGAGTACTCGTAAACATATAAATATAACGAGCTTTGGTTTATTTATAAGTCCAAACGGCTTTCCCTTATTTTCTCATAAAAATGAATATGTGACTTGGATCACTATGGTTCTACTGATGTCAAATGTGGGCTGCGACATCATCGTACCTGACAGTGGGCGCTTCGCAGACCAGCTCGGAGTAGCACTTGAGCTTGGGCTCGGTGCCGCTGGTCCGCAGCGTGATGGTGAGGCCGTTGCTGCAGCGGAACAGTATCACCTCACCCGACGTGTAATGTGGGCTGTGACATCATCGTACCTGACAGTGGGCGCTTCGCAGACCAGCTCGGAGTAGTACTTGAGCTTGGGCTCCGTGCCGCTGGTCCTCAGCGTGACGGTGAGGCCGTTGCTGCAGCGGAACAGTATCATCTCACCCGACGTGTAATCCTCGTCCAATCCAGTCCCTAGTACATCTGTACGAAATGACTGTACATTACACCTATACTATGTCTAGATAATTATATTAATAACTAGCTTTTGACCGCGGCTCAGCCCGGGTGAATATCGGTTTTCCACTGCATAGTCCGGTCAAATAAGGTCTGAAATCAAAATTGTGGCACAACTGCATTTTTTATATAATGCAGTTTTAATGTATATAATGTTAACCCGGCAAGGGTTGAAAAAATAATTAAAAAGTGTTTTTTAGTAACTGTAAAAGTTAAGACAAAAAATTTCTAATTAAAAATTGTAGAACTTAAATTTTTTTATAAAAAGGTCTCTTGACTTTTTCCTCCGTTCAAAATTAACCGAGCTAGGGATATTTTAAGTTTAAGGGATGAACGTAAATTAAAAAAAAATCATAGTTAGTAGAAAAATAAGCGGTTTTTTAAATTACTTAAAAAATCGAACATTTAATTTTAGAGATACAGGTTGTTAAAAAATAAAACAATTTTAAATTTTCATATTGAAATTTTTTTTCAACCCTTGCCGGGGGTTGCAGACACTAAAACCTTTACACATTGTTTTTGTATCATTAAAACTACACTATTGAAAACAGCAAAGTTGTGCCAAAATTTTAATTTCAGACTTTATTTGACTGGGCTAACACGGGAAATCCCTACACAATCATAGACAGGGATCAAGCTATATTTTCAATCCTACTGGACCGATTTCGATGAAACATGCCCCAGTATTTAAGTCGGAATAGTATCTTTAAGACTGTAACAGTTTAACCAAAATCTATCCGCGTCAAGCCCGTACAAACAAACAAAGAAACATCAACGAATTCGGTTTCAGAAGCCCTTAATTAGTCGATCTGAGTAGTTTGTTTTTAAATATCTTTAATTTTAAAAATTTGACATTAACAATTACAACAGTATATAGACAGATATTGTGGACATATTTTTTTCAGATACATTGATCTAGCCCTAAATCAGAATTCCCCGTCTTGAGTTTTAAACAACGCTATACTTATATAGATCAGTGCTACAAATATAGACCAACATCCATGACTAGTATATAAACATTTTTGCTCATCAAAATTTGTCCCTACCAGGACTCGAACCCGGGACCAACTGGTTCAGAAAGCAGGGTCACTGTCACTGAACTAATCAGTCACCAAGTTGGTATGTCAAGTCAGTCAATTATTTTAAGCTTCAGTAAGCAATTTATATACAACATATAGAGGCGGAATTATGTGCTTACTTAAATGTGCTTCCCCGTTCACATCCTCGGGAATCCTGGTGCCTGCCCTGAAGTCGTTCAAGTACACCACTTCGCACTGACCCACCCGCTTCGGGTACTGGAATGATATAATAATCACTATTATTTATTTATTTATTAACGATGCCCGCGGAGGCGAAGTGTGGGTTGCGGATAGCCACTTTGCTACATTAAACGATCGTAGCAGATGGAAACTGGACTCTGCCTACCCTTATGGGATATCGGTGTGAGTGTATGTAAGTTATTTACACCTCATACATAAAATATGTAAAGGCTAATTAGATGCCTTAGATATTTTCTACCAGTCAATCTTTGGGTAGAGCAGAGATAAAGAAAAAAAGAAGGTGCATTCATAGACGAAAGGAAAATATGAAATGAGATGAAAGAACAAATCGAAATTATTACAAACTAATACATACATATACATAGAAATATAATACAATAAACTACATATAATAATAAACTCAACTATAATAATAACTAAGACACTATTACAACATACTTAAAAAAAGGAACACAAGATTACGACGATTCTGCTAATTCACGCAAAAGGAGTTCGCGGACATTCTCCTTGCAAGTATGTACAGGTGGGCTTTAGCCTGAGCCGCCATTCCCTGCCAGTGTACCTTTGGAGAGTGCTGAGATAATAAAATAATATTATTTTTAAATATATCACATGAGACATAGAATTAAAGGTGGCAATCGCATTTAGAGTAACTTTTGAGTAATATAAAAAAATATTATTATATATATTAAAAAAAAAAATGTATTCCGTCTTTGGAACTAAATAGAGAGTTTGTGTTAATTTTGCAATGAACATAACCAAAATAAATTTAAACAATCAGTTGATTTTCAACTAATTAGAGCAGTTTGTTTTTTAATATCTTCGATTTACAAAATTTGACATTTACCAATTTTATAATAGTACAGATTACTTATATTAATATGATTTTTCTATGAATTAATTAAGTCCCCCGTGTGATTCTTAACGACTCGAGGAAACAAAAGAATTCGACGTACAGAAGAACCATTACTTTATTATTTGTGTATTAATCGTCAATGATCGTGAACAATATTGAAACATTGGAATAAAACTGTGACAAAAGGAAAGTGACCATATTTTTTCAAGGCAATAGACTTGTGGAATTTTGCCTAGTCAGTGGTATTCATCGGATTGACTTCAAAACTTCCAAAAAGCAATAAAACGTGTTACACCGATATTTTATTGTTAAATTAATTAAAGATATTTTATTGTTGAAAATATTATATAACTTCAAAAATATATACACTCGATACTGCCAGAACTGGCACGAATTCGCAACCGATTGCGAAACCTATGAAAAAAAAGAAGAAGAACTATAACCTTGCCAGTTTCGCCATAGTTTCTGATTCTTCTGAATATCTTCTGTATGACGGCAGGGTCGCGGCACACGTAGTACGAGTTGTGCGTCACGTGGTAGCCGTACTCCGCGTACAAGGCTCGCAGCTGCTCCAGCAGCGACGACCCTCGGCTGTACAGGTACGACGCTAAAGACGCCACCTGGTGACGCCGAGTAACAACAGTTTTTCACATAAATGTAAACTACTACAAATTATGAATTATAAATAAATTTTTATTATGACGTGTGAAATTCATATTTAAAAAAAATACTGATTTAAGATTAAAGCTCGTGAATTTTTTCAAAGTATATTGACAGAATCATTTATGTGTTAATGTGTTGACTATGAGCCTCATAAGACAGTTCAAGATCACGTAGCGAGCAATCGAAAGAGCTATGCTCGGAATTTCCCTGCGGGACAGTATCCGTAATGAGATAATTAATCTCAAAGGATTGCAAAACTGAAGTGGCAGTGGGCGGGGCATATAGCTCGCAGAACCGATGGTCGTTGGGGTTTTAAAGTGCTGGAATGGCGACCTGGAACCAGAAAGCGTAACGCGGGCAGAATCCCGACTAGGTGGATCGATGACCTGGTGAAGGTCGCGGGCAATCGGTGTATGCAGACGGCTCATAGCCGCTCGGTGTGGCGATCATTAGAGGAGGTCTATGTCCAGCTGTGGACGTCTGTGGGCTGATATGATGATGATACATGTATTATATTTTACTTGTATTATACAAAGTAGTAGTGTTATATATAACACTGGCTTTTACCCCCAAGGCTCCACTCGCGTGAACTCAACTCCGTACGAGAACTGAAGTGAAAACCAACTTACTTGAGTTCTCGTACCTTACCTTAGACTACTAAAACAGAAATCAAGCTTCAATTTTACTGGACCGATTTTGATGAAACATGCCACAGTATTTAAGTCAGAAGAGTACCTTTAAGACTGTAACAGTGTGACCAAAATCTACCCGTTGGTTTTTGCGTGAAGCTCGTACAAACAAACAAACATCGACGGATTTGGTTTCAGAAGCCCTTTAATTAGTTGATCTGAATAGTTTTTTTTAAATATTTTTGATTTATAAAATTTGAGATTTAACAAATTTAATATAGAAAATATATGGCAAAAAGTATCTATGAATTAAAAAGTATTTATAAGTATAAATTTATCAATTAAATGTTAGATATGATACTATTAATCTTAAGTGGCTCGATTTATTTATTTATTTCAGCTTGTGACGCCCGCATAGCAGTAGCGTCACTCCACTTATGAGAAGCACTAGACCTGTGATTCAGCGAACATCTAGTAATCTCTAGGACACTTACCAAGCGTGGGCGTTTTGGCAAATACACGCCTTTAATTGAGGAGTCGATATCCAGCAACGTATTTAAGCAGACCGTTGATGATAATGATGATATAATTGGCATACTTGATGAATAATGATGATGTAATTGATATAATACTAATAAAAAATTTAACGATCGTAGCAGGTCGAAAGAAGTGGTCCCTGCCTACCCCAATGGGAAAGAGACGTGACTATATATATGTATAATATGTAGTATGTACAATGGTCTCTGCCTATCCTTATGGGATATCGGCGTGATGTATGTATTAAACTAGGATAATTACGTGCACGGCTGCCGAGACGCCATCTTTGTCCGGGACGCGATAATCGCACATGTAGCCGATCGCTTCCTCGAACGCGAACAGTGGCACCTTACCCTGCCGCGCCAGAAGAAGAGTGGTGTTGCCTGTAAATAAGTTTTTTATAATACATTTTATTTATAATTCCGTATGTTGGTAAAAGTGGGTAATATTCTGTCAATGTTTAGATATTTTCTACCTACCCTCCTATAACCCAATTATTACTAGTGNGCCTGTAAATAAGTTTTTTATAATACATTTTATTTATAATTCCGTATGTTGGTAAAAGTGGATAATATTCTGTCAATGTTTAGATATTTTCTACCTATTCTCCTATAACCCAATTGTTACTAGTGTCTTTTTCAGCCCCCTGAGACTGACGCATGGATCATAGGTGTTTGTGCGGTACTTCTGATGTAACTCGAGCCTCTTCAACTATCATAATCAGCCCACGAATGTCCACGGCTGGCCATGGGCTTTCTCCTTAAAAATGAGGTATTTGCATAATCTCCACGTTTAGTAGGCATTTTGGAGATCGCAGTAGATTTTAATTGAATATCAGTATACGGGTAAGCGACCCCAGCTTCCCGAGCTACTACTGTCTCTTCTTACTCCTTCCGAGACCTCTCGTACCTTAACGGAGGTTACTAAAACATCAAGCTGTATCTTCAATTCTACTAGACTGATTTTGATGAAACACAACAGGGTATTTAAGTCGGAATAGTCCCTTTAATACTGTAATAGGTTAACCAAAATCCACCCGCTGGTTTTTGCGTGAAGGCNCCTCTTCAACTATCATAATCAGCCCACGAATGTCCACTGCTGGCCATGGGCTTTCTCCTTAAAAATGAGGTATTTGCATAATCTCCACGTTTAGTAGGCATCTTGGAGATCGCAGTAGACTTTAATTGAATATCAGTATACGGGTAAGCGACCCCAGCTTCCCGAGCTACTACTGTCTCTTCTTACTCCTTCCGAGACCTCTCGTACCTTAACGGAGTTTACTAAAACAGGGATCAAGCTGTATCTTCAATTCTACTAGACTGATTTTGATGAAACACAACGGAGTATTTAAGTCGGAATAGTCCCTTTAATACTGTAATAGGTTAACCAAAATCTACTCGCTGGTTTTTGCGTGTAGGCCGAACAAACAAACATCGACGGATTTGGTTTCAAAAGGNATCTGAGTAGTTTGTTTTTAAATATCTTTGATTTTTTGAAAATTTGACATTTAACAATTTTATAATAGTATGGGTTTTACAAAAAGGACCAATGTTACCCATCCATTTAAAGCCGGTGAGAGTCTCCACAAATTGTCCCTTCGCGTCGATGATGGCGCGCAGCATCTTGGAACTGACGATACTGGCGATGACGTACACTTCACTCGGCGCCACGTCGGGGCGCCTCGACTTGAACTGACGCAGCAGCCACCAGCCGAGGAGCGTGCCCATGTCATTACCAGTGAACACCTTCCATGACTTCAAACTGAAACAAACAAT
>WUAW01022201.1:0-12018 GCA_017165845.1 Thaumetopoea pityocampa
TCAAATGTCTTTTTGACAGTTGGCGTGGACCCCTTGCACGTCATCGTCGACCCCTGGGGGTCGATATAGACAACATTGGCTATCAATGGTCTAAATCAGAGGTTCCCAGACTTTTTTCCTCATAGACCACTTTCAAAATTTAGCTGGTTCCGGTGGACCTCCCTGCAGCCACATTTCTACCATATTCCCAAAACTCGACAAAAAATGTGAAGATTAGATCTAACTATGGAAATTTGCGTACGCTAACGTAGACTCCCGTCGAGTTTCCCGTGGACCCCTGGGGGTCCACCTGGAACACCGGGAACTAAGGGGCTAAATATTCCAGACCAAGCAATATATGAGCGAAAACCCTGTCCTAATCCGTTCAGGGGTCTGCGGGATCTTATTTAAAAAAGAAAAAAAATATTTTAAGAAAAATATGGCCGTCTCTAAATTGTTAATGAAGTATAGTCCGATTAAAATTATCAAAAAATATTCAATGCACACTACTATTACTATTGTTATTACTACCTTTTGCCCGCGGCTCCGCCCGCGTGGATGTGTGGAAATCCGATACGATTTGACTTGACTTGATTGATTTGACGATTTGACGATTGTTATACGTTAATAGGGATTTCCCTATTAACGTATAACAATTTTATAATGGTATAAAATAAGATAGATATACTAATTTATTATTATATTCCTGTGTATGTATAGTATGTACATTTTCTTTTCGTCTGATAATGTACCTATTTTTTTATTTCTGCTAGGGTAGTCCCTAAGGTAGACTGGTAGAAATGTCTAAGGCATTAAGTCTCCCTTTACATATTTTATGTATGAAGTGAAAAATAAATAAATAAATAATAATTAATATATACCTTATATGCAGGAGAAGATATAATAGACGCCGCTGTAAGAGAAGTAAAAGAAGAGACCGGAGTGGACGCGGCCTTCCAATCTCTAGTCACCTTCCGACACTCGCACAACATGATGTTTGGGAACTCCGACATCTATGTTCTGCTCATGATGAACGCCACTGCGGACAAAATAACCGTCTCCCAGAGGGAAGTGAGCGATTGTAAATGGATGGAGATACAGGAGTATGTGAATCATCCGCACGTCCATGAGTTCAATAGACTTGTTATAACGACGGCCTTGAACTACAAGGACATGAAATTAAAACTGAACCTTCAGAAGAAAACGGTGAAATGGGCGACTGCGGTCAGAGATATGAACTTTTTAACAGTTGAACAGTTCGATTATAAATAAATTAACCCGTTTGCTGCCGGGGTCTTCTGGGGAAAACATCCATAACAGCCCAATTTTTTTTCATGATTATATTAAATTAGGATAAATTTTACGTAAGTGTAGTTAGAATATTCTAAAAAAAATTAAAAGGGTTACAGTTAAAAAATAATAAATGTTATGTGCTCACGTGTCATATTAAATTAGAAGAAATGGATTTATCATATCAGCCCACAGGCGTCCACTGCTAGATATAGGTCTCTAATGATCGTCACACCGAGCGGCGATGAGCCGCTTGCATCCACTGATTGCTATAGTCTAATCCAGTGAATTCTAAAGTGGGTCTTTCGGAATTAAATGGTTCAGAAAAGGAATTGTTTGGGTTTCTTGAGGATGCGAAACCAAGTTAACAATGTCTACTCCAACAATTTATTTTTAAGTTACTAGCAGATCTGGTGAACTTGGTACGAACTATAACTTTAACTACTTATACCACCTAAAATGTTTATATATACAGATACGTGTATATATTGTGTTGTCGTGTCGTCGTCTGTGGTGCTCGTATTTTTTTCTTGAACAGGAATGTTTAAGGAATTGGTGACATTTCGTATCTCAGAGGCACACGGTATTAAGTGCCAAAACATACATTGTAAAACTTATAATTTCATTAAGGTCCAATATATCACCTTAATATTTGTGGATTTAATATCATTCAGTATTTTTTTTTCAATATTTTTATTATCGTCATGATCATCGGCTCGTGGGAGTCCACTGCTAGGCCTGGACCTTCTCCTTAAGAAAGTGGTATTTGTCATACTCTTCACGCTTGGCAGGCGATTTTCAATAACAGGATAACTGCTGCTGCTGCTCCTCTTTAATCTGGTACATCCCTTGGTTCGCACAGTAACCAAGGGGAAGAAATGGAGAGCTAGCGCACCCAACAAACTTCCTTCATCCACGGATATCAAATTACTATGGCAACACTAACGTATTCGACAATATTTTTCATTATATTTATTTATTCTTATTGTACACAAACAGGTAAATAAATTTGTAAATAGAGAAAAAAAAAATGTACAAAGGCGAGCTTAACTCAAAAATTGAGTTTTCATCCAGCTAACCTTAGAGTGCAAAAGTATTTGAGACTAGAAGGAGAATAGGATCCAGTGTACTAGGCACAGAAGCATACACAAATATACTTACCTATACAAATACCAAAGCATACTGAAATACGTACATACACATATTGTTTTGAGAGAAGGTGCTCCTTAACTCTTTCCTTGAAAACACTCGGAGAACAGCTATCCTGAACAGAATGAGGAATTGAATTCCATAGGCGTACCGCACGCACAGTGAAAGACTCACTGTAACGACTGGATTTATGCTGTGGGATACGCCAGAGAAGAAAAGAGCTTCATTTTATTTTTATTAATAATTAAATATATTTTTAGTCTAAAAAGACACTGTTTTGATGTTAACAAGGCGGGGCTCAATGTCAATTGTTCTATATGAAAATAATATATTTTGATGTGAATTTTTATGTACATATGTTGTTAAATGTAAATAAAACAATACTGTTGGTTTAATTTGTTTTATTATGACCATAGTTGTTGTATAAAGCAATTATAAGATCAATGTCGAATGTTGGACATGCGCAAGAGTTGTTGAAATTGCCGCTTACGTAACGACTCCGACGTGCCTCAGTATAAAATGTAAGTTACTCGACTACAAGCTTTCTTATCAGTTTTGTTACTCAACTATCAGAATGCTTAACCAACTTAATATTACTTAACCAAGTTCCGTGAGGTTTAATGGAACTGTATTCTTAGGCCCATGCGCATCGACATTTGAATGCTTAATTTGCCAAATCGATTAACTCCATAAAACAAAAATTTACAAAAAATGATAAAACCGTTCAAATTATTTACTATATAATGGCCAAAAAATATCTTTCAGTGGTGATAATACTTATTATTAATTAAGGAAATTTGTTTTGAAAAAAAAAAAAGAAGTCCGCTTTGACATTAAAATTAATAAATTTAATCGATTTGGCAAGTTAAGCATTCATTTAAAAATATGATTATATTTTGTGCCATATCGATTGAGAATAACGAGAGTTCAATAACTGAGAGAAAAACGGCTTAACTTAGTAACCAATTTCGAATAAAAAAAAATCAAAAGCACTTGTTGCTCTTCACACAGTATTGATTGCGATAATTATAAAATTGGAGTCCGTCACGATGTGATTTTTTTTTTGTTTATAACTTGATAACGAATAACCTCTAAATATGGTTCTACAACCAACCCGCACTAAGCTAGCGCGGTAGGTTACGGCCTAATCCCCCTCCTGAGGAGGTCGTTGTCCCAGTAGTAGGGACGAATATGGACTGGGGATGATGACTGTTCTACTTTAAATAATTATATTTAAAGCATCATAACACGTGTCGTTTTTCTTCCATTTCATTTCTGGGCCTCAATGCCGTTATTCTCAATCGATATGTCACAAACTATTGTATAATCGCCTATACAGCTAGCTACGAAAACAACCGTTTCAATACCAATGCGCAAGGTTCTTTGTACGTATACCAATAATTTTTAAAATATTAAATGTATTTTTTGTTTTTTTATATAATCAAAATTTTATTTAATAAATTCATATTTATTCATATCAAGAAAAAAAAGGAAATAGAATTAATATTTTCATACAATATCAGGACTTGTTTGGGTAATCCTTGGTGTTTATTTCCGCGCAGTATAAAGATTTTGGGAGGAAAATGCGTGGAATTTTTCTCCATGAAATAATCAGTGATTTGTTGGTCCGTTTCGCGTCCATAGTCTGTAACAATACATGATAAGGTTATTATTTATTTCATCACAAGACATTCTGGTTCTTACGTGAAAACGTCACTCTTAACAAGAGTCACCGAATTCTATCGAAAACAGTCTTTCCGTTGCTAGCTCAAAACCGTTTCTAAAACGGGTCGTCAAAGCGCATAAAAGAATCTGCGTAACAAACTACAAAAGAGTCCACAGTTGTAGCCAATATTTTAAGATCGACGGAGTCGTTTGGCTCATGTTGCCAGGAGTACATCCAGATGCTGAAGTGCTGAGGAGAGTAAGTGGATGTCCCCACTCCATAAATGCTCGAAAGAACGAAGTACAGAGGGGCAGCAGAAGGTTACTCATAAGGGATTCCGTAGCCATTAAGTCTCGATATTAAACGCCACTGCAGATTTCCTCTTCGTAAAAATTGTTTTTTTTTTTGATACAGTAACAAATATATTTACAAAAAATCCATGCCGTGGTTCGAGTGATGCTATATCGATGGAAGAAAACTTATTTGATGTAAGTACATAGTTAAAACTCAACCTTTCACTAGAAATAGGAAATCGTCGCAAATTAGAAAAAAAAAAACAACTTTTTAATGTTTTAAGTTACACATGGATAATTTGTGGTAAAAAGTATCTCGTTAAAAAGCTATGTATGTTTTCTAATTTTTGAAAGTTTTATTTGCTCTTGCGAAGAATTTTATTTTAGCTACTTACAGTAAAAACGTTTTTTTTTCATCCTATAAGAATACCTACAGATACAAATAAAAAATTTTGATCACATTCTATTCTTTAGTTTTTGTTACTTTAACCAGTTCGCTACCAACCGTCACACATACGTGACACAGCATTTTTACCACAGCCCGACGTCACAGATATGTGACAGACGTTTTTGGTCAACTTAATAAGGCATGCTTAAACGTATTGTGTATTGGGCAATACTGTTAAGTTTTAAAATGGTAAAATGTTTATATTTGTGTCAGTTTGAAAGAATTTTTATTTTATTTTTTTAGATTGTTTTAAATACACACGTTAAATTTATTTCAATTGGTTTCATATAATCATGAAAAGTCTTGGGCTGTTGTGGAGGTTTTCTTCGGGAGACACTGGTAGCGAACGGGTTAAGTAACATTAAATACTGAGAACGGTTAAGATAACCGATTGAAGTTTGACGTCATCTCCACATTTTCCACATCATTGTGATGACTAGTTTCAGACGCCAGGCGTGACCCACTGTTTTGCGCACCTTTCGAAACAGAAAATGTGATGATAGATTCGTTAGCAAATCTCCTATAATCAGCGATGTTTCGTTTACGGGTCTTATTTTTTTTTAATGAATGGCAACCCCTAGTGGTGGCTCGAGACCATTAGATTAAAAACGATTTAACGATCGTGAGTCACCCCTAGAGGATTGCGTTTAGGTTGCGATTTATTCAGAAACGATGCTCTAAAATACACGAACGCCGAGTTATTAAGAAGAAAATGTTGTTCAATGATTATAAGGAAAAATGTGAGTGTTCCATCAAGTGGCCACCGCGATATTAACCTGATGATTTTCCTACTTCTGTTACGCTGTGAATATAATATTTTTGCATTACTAATATACTCGTACCACACCGATTTTTTTACACGTTTTATATTAGCTTGACTTGTATCTATCTATCTATCTATCTGAGGACATAAAAATATAAAAACACAATCTATGTTATTTATTACTTTAAATATATTTATAGATATATACATAACAAATTATATTAAAAAACTGTTTTACGCATCTATCTATCTATGTAACGGAATCTTTGGACACTATTTCCACCCACTTAAAACCATCGGATCGACTTGAAACTTTGCATACTTCTAAAGGACCGATGACAATACAATCATTTCATAAATTTTCTCAATGATCCTGGCCAGGATCATCAGGATATTAAAAAACCCGAACTAAAAAATGAAAAATAAATAATAGTTTAAAAAACTAAAACAACATGCTTTATCAGAAAACCGAACTAAAAAATAAAAAATAATTTTACAACCAAAATCGTGGGGTGCGCTATATCAATTAATATATTTGATAATAAACAGATATTGCCAAAAGTAAGTCTCCAAGAAGAAAACGTAAAAGTCATAAAAAGCACCCCACGCTATTGAGTGTAAAATTATTTTTTAGTTCGGTTTTCTTATAAAGCGTGTTGTTTTAGTTTTTTAAACCATTATTTATTTATAAGAATATCGCTGCTCGCTCCCTAAAGGGGCTCGTGGTGGTTTTTATGTGCGTAGTGTTTGGTTGTTTTTTAATTTATGCATCGCACTGGTGCGTTCGTTGTTCGCATTCAACCCGTTGATATTATAGCATGAACATAATATATAAATATGGGATGAATGTTTAAATACAAAAAAGGTCAGGGAGTATTTAATCTTTTAGCCTGTCCGGCAAATAGACTTAAGAACACGGGTAACCGACCCCTTCCCCCCGAGCTACTACTGTCTCTTCTTACTCCTTCCGAGATAGTAGTATCCTATATCCTATAGTTCTTATCCTAAATTCCATATTTCTTGCTCGGGAACACAATGAGAAACTTTAACAGTTTTGAAGCTTATAAAATGGCGCCGTCCTGGTTCGCTACCCGACACGTCTCGTTGCCCACGGGGGCGAAATGTGGGGTGCGGATAGCCATTTCGCTACATTAAACGATCGAAGCAGGTGGAAAGAAGTGGTCTCTGCCTTCCTAAATGGGAAAGAGGCGTGACTGTATGTATGTATGTACACTATTCAGCTGCTATGCTGCGTCCTCGTCTCTCGCACTCATTATCGTATCGATTCAACGATAGAATATCGACAGTGAACCAATGCGTACTAATATTTATTGTTTCTATGCCGCGTTGTTTTGTATTGTAACAATCACAAGCCTTGGCTAATTTTACTTAGGCAACCTGATATCACCGTGTTAGTAGTAATATTATATTGAATATTAGGTATATTTCAATAATAAAATAGATGAGTGTAGATATATTATAATATATAGTATCAACTCGCTATTTTATTCCTGACAACCCTGTAGAATAGGAACCAGAAAAAATAGACAACACTTTCTTATCCTTACGCTTTGTACTTTCAATCTACATTGAATCAAACGACGTTTAACAGATAAATGGGTCTCACAAAAGGCTCGTCTGGCTATCCACAATAGCATGTTGGTACCTATATTCTTGTACTACAGTTCATCGTGGTTATGGCAAAAGAAAGAACGAAAACTCTATGAACACGGTGGAAATGCGTTCTCTACGGAGTATCTGTGGAGTCACTAACTGTGAGTTCCTCAACTGATCAGTCAGATCGGATCCTTTATCGCGCCGGAATAGCGGATCGATGTAGGTAAGTTGAAGTATAATGTGGTGACAAGGATCTAAAAAAGAGATTCTCCAATGGTTTGTTCATTTATAAAGGATGAGTGAGATGCATATGGTGAAACAAATATACCGGGAAAAGGTTACTAGAAGTGTCGGAAAAGGCGTCCAGGGGAAAAAACAACTTTGATCAAATCAATAACTTGTTTTAATAAGGTCAAGTTCTTAGCACTCTTAATTGACGAACGATGTATGAATGTGATGAATGAGGCGAGAGAGGTGTGTCAGGATCGTAGTATGTGTTGAACTATCGTCTCTGCCTACCTGTATGGAACATTGCCAAGGATGTATGCGTGTATAGTTGATATATATATTCTACAATAATAATAATACATATATACACTCACGCCGGTATTCCATAAGGGTAGGCAGAGACCACAATGTCACATACCACAATCCTGATATATCTCTCTCGATTCATCCACATCCATACATCTTTTCATATATTTTCGTCGATTAAGGGTGTTACAAATTTGATCTTTTGTTGAAACAAGTCGTTGATTTGATCAAAGTAAGTTTTTTTCTGGGCGCCCTCTGTCGATACTTACATTAACATTTTACCCGGTACATTCGTTTCGTCAGTCTAATATTACTTATTCTTTCAAAATGACAATCTACTTCGTCAAAATGACTATTTCATTCAATCAATCACTCAGGGTGACTCCACAGATACTCCGCACGGAACGTATTTTCACTACATGCAATTGCCTTTCGTTCTTCTTTTGCTATAGCCACGATTTATTGCCGTATATAAGTATAGGTACCATCACACCATTGTGCTGTTCCTCCGATCACCCTCTTTGGTCGGTCTGTCCCATCGACAATACAGGTCGAATATCTGGGTGTCATCCTTGACGACAGGATGTCCTTCAGGCACCATATCAAGGTGATCCGTGATCGGGCGCCTTCATACTCGGTCGCCTTTACCCTATGATCAAAGCACGCAGTAAACTGTCCCTTTCTAGTATAGTGACTCTTTACAAAACTTGCATCCGCCCAGTTATGTC
Organism: Thaumetopoea pityocampa; assembly: GCA_017165845.1. Taxonomy (NCBI): domain Eukaryota; kingdom Metazoa; phylum Arthropoda; class Insecta; order Lepidoptera; family Notodontidae; genus Thaumetopoea; species Thaumetopoea pityocampa. The sequence continues at coordinate 8,468 of WUAW01022201.1, forward strand.
GTATGCGAGCGTTGCGTTCGCACACGCCTCTCCGAATATTCTCCACACGTTCCAGACCTTGCAGAACCGGTTTCTCGGTAGAGCCGTAAGTGCTCCTTGGTTCATTCGTAATGTCGACCTTCATTCCGACAATAAAATTCCGATTATGTTCAATTACTTCTGCAAAGTATCCCAAAGGTACTTCAAGCGCGCCCCCGACCACCCCAACCCGCAGTAGTGGCAGTCGCTAACTACGAGCCGGGGAGGGATTTATATACCTCGGCGGAGTTCCGTGGTTATCTACGGAATTCCGCCGACTATGACACGTTCTGTTAGACCCCGACGACGAAATCACTCGAGCGCTTCACGCTCCCAGTGACGCCGCGGACTGCCCGAGCCGATACACCGTACGCTGACCCCGCAGACAAGTCTTCTTCTATCGCTATTAGGTACAACCCTGTACCTAGGCATTAGCTACAAAATATACTGAGTTTCTTGCCGGCTCTTCTCAGTATAATGCATTCCGAGCCGGTGGTAGTTTGCCGCGACCGCGACGCGACCGCTAAATAACTATTTTCGGGAAAAATCATGATAATAAGCACAAAATTAGTGCCGCACTTTGCGGTGCGCTTAACTTCATCTTGAACTCAGGTATGAAGTTAACCGCACCGTCACCTACACTTACACTGAACCCCGCCGGCGGGGACGGTGTTCAAGCTATCATCTGCGACGGTCCAAGCCGAGGCCCGGGCTCACCCGGGGTTTCTCGCACTAGTCGCCCCTTCTTGCCCTTAGGCAACGGCTGGAGCGCTCTCCGCGCTCGCCATCCCGTTCGATGAAGCTGTGAAAGCCGTCAAGGCTAACAGCGATCTCATGCCGAAAAAAAAACACCATTGTGAATAGCCAGACGAGCCTTTAGTAAGACTGACTTTGACTCATTGACTGACTCATTTTATAACCCGCAGACGATATCACTATCACACCTCCCATCTCTTGTAACCATAGTTCCCAGGTACACAAACGCATTTACTTGATCCACTCTAGCACCATCTACAACACTGTTACATCTTGTAACATTTTCCTCTCTTTCGATCACCAATACTTTCGTCTTACGTTAATTATCTTCTTGTATGTCTCATTTACTACATTTAACATCTTTTATAGCTCCCGTGCCGACGGTGCAAATAAGTTCTTAGAGTATAAGCAATGTCACTGACACCTACACTAGGTAGTCCTGTGTTTCAGGTGTCAGGCTGCTCCGGTATTAACAAAATATAATAAATGATCGTCATCGATCGACAACACTCGATGAATGTGTTAAACTTAGAAAATAAACTTATTTCAGTATCTATTTAGACGCAAAGCGAGGTGAGGATAAATTACGGGTGCATTAAATTCGATATCACAAATAAAGGCTGTGTTGCAAGAAACAACTTCTGTTTATGTTACTTGTGGCTTGTCAGAGTTTCATTCATATCACCTTCATATTCAAATGTTCCATGGTAATATTCTATTGTGCCGAACCGTATTGAGATTGTTTGATAATACCTGTGCAAATATTTCGCGTTCTTGTCTTACGCTGATTGGCGTCAGGACATTTAGTTTTAAAATAACAAATTCAAAGACAATCTAGAGGTCTACACAATGACTACCAAATTTAAACAATACACCTATGTCATATGTACTTACTAGAGATCTTTCCTTTGCGCTGTTTTTCATAGTGAAATATAACGAGAAACTCAAAAATAACAACTTCAAAGTTATCGCTACGGACACCACTATTAAAAATGCGTAACTCATGGTTAACCGTTCACTTCAAATAATAAATATGCAATACGAGGTCGCCGTGAGTCACCTCACGCAGTTCAATCAAAACTGCGAACCGCTCGCAACATCCGAGCGCTCTTGGGTTGACTTTTTTTAATGATGTCAACTTCGACTCGATACCGCGCCGCCCGCGCCGTGCGAATGTACACACAGGCTCTTGGTTTTATTTTGTTATTGGCGCTAACCGGATAATTAATATTTAAATTTCGAATAACATTTTGGCAGACGATAAAAAAAAGTAAATTTTTTTTAATAGAGTACGTAGTTCTTTTAAACGCATAGATACCTATATACGCATAAACATATATTCTATAAGGTAATGGTATAGAAATCAGTGGTAACTGCTAATTAAGATAAAGATTAAACGGAACAGTGTTAATTAATACCATTCTATGGAAATTATTTATAATTTAAATAACAATTTATAAACTTTCAAATAAACTTTTATCTTAATCGCTTTATTACCTCATCCCCATATTCGTCCCCACTATAAGGATTTCCTCTAATTAGGAGGGGGATTAGGTCATAGTATATCACACTGACCCACTGCAGGTTAGTATTTAACACTTAGTAAAAATGAAACCAAAATACCATGAGTGGGTGCTTCATTGGCTGGTCTGCTAAGCGGACGTGGACAAGAATGGTAAATCGTCTGAATAGTCAATCTTCACGGTCTGCCTGCCCCAGGCAGGCGATTGTTTTGATGATTGCTCCCCCCTCCTCCTCCATCCATACATTGTCTTGAGTTTAAGAACGTCAGAATTGTGTAAATAGCAAGTGCAGCTAGCAGCGTCATCTTCTGGTGTAATTCGATTTTCTGATGAAATGAGAATTGATTGTGCTAATTCTGTTGTAACAGAACTTAACTAAATTCAGTCTCTCCCTATCTTTTTCTAATGGCAAACGTCATATAAATATCTAAGATAATATAATAAATCAAGTTAAATATCATTTATCTTGTTACTATTAGGCCATGTATCCAGTATATCACTCAACTGACAGAATTAATTACATCGCGCGAGAGTGACCTGAAAGTCTGAAATACAGGGCTTCCCTAGTTTAGGCTCCAGTCAACCCTTTGTATTAGGTTTATGTTCTCATTTATTCAATAGTGGCTTTTGCCCGCGGCTCTGCCTGCGTGAATAACGGTTTTCCGCTACACAGGAAATACCGATACAATCATAAATATATATAAAAAACCTCAGAACCAGTTTTAATTGACCTCTCGTACCTTAACGGCGGCTACTAAAACAGGGATCAAGCTGTATTTTCTATTTTACTGTAGCGATTTTGATGAAACATGCCGCAGTAGTGAAGTCGGATTAGTACCTTTAAGACTGTAATAATTTAATGAAAATCTACCCACTGGGTTTTGCACGAACAGACAAACAAACAAACATCGACGGATTTGGTTTCAGAAGCCTTTTAGTAGTCGAACTGTGTAGTATGTTTTTAAATTTCTTTGATTTTTGAAAATTTTACATTTAACAATTTTATAATAGTATAGATGGAATATTGTCACTTGTTGAATGATTTTGCGAAGGGTATAGTAATTTATTTAACGGAAATGCCGTTAAGCAAATTACTATTTTGAATAGGCGCTGCGTGTTCTATGCGCGTCCGGGCTCAGCATATACATACGTATATCAATCAGTTATCGAGCAGGCATTGTTTTGCAGAAATCTATTGTTTTAATCCATTGTATGCATAACAATGTGTGGGAGAGAGACCACACCACGCTTGCT
>WUAW01022239.1:12165-23055 GCA_017165845.1 Thaumetopoea pityocampa
AATGAACTTTTTGTATCGCTTTTCGTTGGTTCTAGTTTAGATATACATTTTATCTTAAATTACTATTTTTTTTATAGTAGTTAAATGATAAATTGCTGGCCATTCATAAGATTTTTGGAACGATGGGTTGATTAAAAATAAACTAAAAAAAAAAACAAGTTGAAAGAAGAGTAGAACTAAAAAAGTTATCGGGTTATTAATAAAATACTCGATGTTAAAATGTACGCAAGAATCGTGAAATCTACTTGGGGTTTCTTTATATGCACACATTAACACACCGGGCGCAGAAACATACGGACACTATCAATCACTAGGACATTCATCAACAAGAATAAATTAATAATAAATTTAATTTTAATAGATTAAATTTAATAGATTAAATAATTTAATAATAATAATTTAATAGATTAAATTTTAATAGATTAATAGATTAAATTTCTTAGATTGACCGATTTTTTTTGTTCAACAAAAAAAATCGGTCAATCTAAGAAATAGATCAAATCTATAAAATAGTCCAGAACTGCGAACTATATGAACTGTTCGAAGGACGGGGTAACGTTATATATTAAAATTAACCGGCTGCATGAAGTCAATGGTCCTCAAAGTACTAGATTTGCCATTTTAATTTTTTTTTTATTTTATTTTTTTTTTTTTAATTTGTATTTATGCCATTTAAATTAATGCCAGTTAAGCTCGAAGGGTCAAGAAAACTGTAATCTAAGCACAGGTGGCTGGACGAATGGACGAATAGATGCAAAAACGACCTAATTGTCTTTACGTGCGACCGAGGTCCACTGAGTGAAGACGATTTCTTCGTGACCGCCATAATAAAAACACTGACAATGTCAAATTAATGACGACCGATCGGCTAAATAAATTGACATATTGACTTTATTTGGCCAAAGGGTTTTTTTTTTCTTCTTTGCACTAATTCCATGGACGTTTATCTATACATGTACAGTAGAATCTAACTAATCAGGCACTTATCGACACGACCAATTATCCGAGACCCTAAGCCACTGCATTCATCGCCCGCGACTCTTGTTTCGCTTATAATTGTTGTTCGAATTTTAATACCTGACATGGTTTGAAGAAAACAGTATAAAGTCAGGGATTTTTCTGAAGCTTCGAAATTTCAAACAATCATGTATATAGTTATCTAGTAGAAGAATCGCGGTTCTGGACCATATCAATGCGTGTGCGTGTTCAGAATATAATTACATATAAAAGGGTATGGAAGCTAATGCTAATTTGCATTTAAACATTTTAAAATGTCGTGTAAAAAGATTGAGTAGTCCATCCGCCTTCGTTCCCGGCGAGAAAGGTTAAACGCCTATTTACTATAGCTACGATTATGAAAGATTCTACACCCAGTACAATCACACTAAGGAATCATTATTCATTCAATAAAGCTAGACCCCAAGTCGATTTCACGATTACAGCTACAAACTTACTAAAAAAAAGAAACTATTTTTCTTCGCAAATATACAGAACCGTTCACGAATAACGGCCGATTGTAAAATGGTGACAGTACTTTACCCAACTGATTATAATTAAAATTATATGTGACGTTTAAATAATTTAAGTAACATAATAGAACACAAAACATAAAGTAATATAGTTGTGATATATGTACGTGATGTAGCGCATATTGCGCGTAGGCCAAACTGCCCATGTCCATAGACTATTGCTTTACTGCCGCGAGAGTAAATTTTCACTGTAATGGTACATAGTGTTGTTAAAAAAATTTCTTAGTTTTGTGGTCCCGATTCAACTCATGTTACCCTAAAATGATCTGGATATGTACATTGGTGGTATAGTGGTCTCAGACACAGCTTGTGATCGCAAGGTCGTAGGTTGGACCCGGTCCCGCACCACTAAGTACACCAATGTACTTAAAATGGAGAAGGAAAACTTCGTGAAGAAACCTGCATAGCCGCATGGGTGTATAAAGTCTACCAACTCGCACTAGTAGAGCGTGGTAGTCTACGGCATAATCCCCCTCCTGATAAGGGGAGGAACGTGCCCCTGTAGTGGGGATCGAATATGGACTGGGGATGATGATGATGTACTCATAGCACCATCTGAACTAGTAGTATTGAAGGGGATCTAGCTATGGAGTGGATCTAAACGACCGATTATGAGATGATGCGTCATTTTGGTAGTACCCACAAACTCTGTGATGCCTAATATTATTCATACACTAGCTTGGACCCTGCGAAAACGCAATGAAGATCGGGTCCAAGCTAGAATTTACAAATGGTCGTAATTTAACAGAAAGTATCCAATTCGCAAAACCTAACGTAAGCGCTTTATTAATATAAAAGTAAACATAATTCACGTTTAGAAAATAAAAATGTACATCAAATGAATAAAATATGAACCCTATAGTTACAATCATTAAACCAAAAAATACTGCATCGGAGAATTTACAATGTTAAATTTCAAACTGAGATATCTCAATAGTGACTCGTACTGAATCCTTTTCCGTAAACTGCGTTCAACTGTAATACGAGTTCAATCGTGATGACGGCAGACGGCGCTTTTTTAAAACCACAATAGTGCAGAATATCGATATTTATATATGACCATAAGACCATGAGAGTTTAGGTGGCTTAAATGCTTTCTTTGTTCAAAATTGGTTTTATTTATAAAATTATTATGTAGCGCTAAAATTTATTAAATTCATGATAAGCAAAATTGATTAAACTGCCATCTATGGATACGATATTGAATTAAGTTTCATAAGTCACTAAGGCGCTACGTAAGAGATTCATAAAATCGATAATGTAATTATAATTAGGTCACTATGACTCTTATGGTCTCAATACACTGTGATCCCGTGATTGCAGTGATACAGAACACAAGACCAATGCCGGTTTTAGACAACACTATATTCCATATTATTATTTTTGTAAAGTAGCGGTAGAATCGTTGAAAAACAGCCATACTTGAGTGCCATTTTCTCAGACTCTAGGCTGGCATAACTGAGTTCAAGCCATGCGTTTATGATCGCCTTACATGTGAATGGACAGGCAGGTTAGTCTAAAAGTGAAATTCCACCAGAGTACGGCTCTGTGTTGTAGTGTGGTATTTTGTACTTTTTGGAAAATGATTAAAAATGGGTTTCGTCTCACCGATGACAGTGGTAACGCATGGGTTTACAGAGAACGAAATATAAATTTATTTTTATTTTTCCTTAATGTTAATTGATTATCCAATTTTTGAAAGCGCTCTTTCTAAAGTCATTCTGTGTAGAAGCCCCATTTTTTTTTAATTATAAATTGAATCTAGTTTCAATCTCATCGTGTGATATGCGTATTTAAATATTAGTGTGAAAGGTGTCGGTGTAACTTCACAGTAACCGCGTAAGGTGGATCGTCATATTTTAATCCAACACCAATATGGGTTCGTCCCATTATACGATAACATATTCTAGCTTTAATATGCGGACAAACATAAAAGAACTTGAAAACATCTTAAAATATAATATTGCTGTAAAAATGTATATTATGTAATATTGTCACAACTTACTTTATTCTAACGGCAAATTAATATTGTTTCCCCTTTAGTATTTATCATGAGTTAGGATCTACTGTCAACCCTCACCGGGCCAGCGTGGTAGACTACGGCCTAATCCCCCTCCTAATTAGAGAAGGTCCGTGCCCCTGTTGGGAGGGCAATTATAGACCGAGGGGGATTGGGGGGAGGACAAGGAAAAGATTCCCCCATGGAGATGGAGTCGAGGAGCCAGGCTCCTTGCATAAGACGAGACTTGTGCAAACAGTCGAACCCGCCCGCACCGCGGATGAATACTAACGTGCCCCCGCGGTCGGGCCACAACGGTCTAGATGAGCACCGGGTAGTGTTAGTGGGTGCAAACCCGTACCGTGCCCTCGGCGCAACGGTATGCGGGAGGCATTTCTGCACGTTAAAAAAAAAGAGGGCAAATAGTTATAGCTAGATATATGACATATATAAATATTGTCGTAGCTTAACGGTAGTCTTATGACAAAGGAATATTGTTGTGTGATATAAGTAGGTACAATATTGCCAATATGTCAATATTGTCACAGCTTACGATAGAAAAAGAAGAATTGTTTATATTTTCATAGGCACAAATGTTTTCTTCTTATAAGAAAACAATGCGAGTTTCGCGGTACCTGTGTGATTTTGAGTTTTAAACACATATATTTATACACACTAGTACATATTACCATAATAGCATAGCAGTGCTACGTGTTAGAAAACACGAAAGACCGCTTCAATAGAACGGTGTTTGAAAGATGCAGCGCAGCGTATGCGACATTGCCGCTTTTATGTACGCAGTACCACAGTATCACAATATTTCATACAGTTAGTCAACGAATGGTTGTGCAAAGCAACAACAGATGTCGTGGGCGGCGCAACATAACACCGCTGAAGCCGCTGTATTAACCATAATTTCAATAGTACACTTAGATATTTTGTTCCTGTTAGACTGAATTAGTTTATTTTGTATGTATTATATTTTGTAATTTAATTTCCTTCAATTAAGTAGTAATTAGTAAGTGAAGTGTAGTATTGCTGCGACTGCGTTTTACTGCAACTGCATCTAACACTGCTACATGCACAAACTGATTATTTTTTTGTTTCATCACACATGTTTCACAGTTGCATTAAACTTTGATAGTAAACATATTAAAAAAAATAAAACAAGGTACATAATTTGCTAAAATTACATTGTGAAATGAAATTATTCTTATTTCTTATTATTATTATTCATTATTATTATTATTTATCAGTATTATTTATATATTAAAAATGGACTCGTGTAAAATAAAAATTAATTATGATTAAAATACGAGACAAAAATTATAAACATGACTCGTTACTGAAAGAGACCTTAATTAAATACAATACGAAAAATAAATAAATTAAAAAAACACGACCGCCATTTTAGCATAACACTGTAATACCATATTTTTGCAAATTTATATTTATGCCCTAATCTATGACGCTCGGTACAATGTAATGTGATGATTCCAGTGATACAATAACATTTATCGTTTAAATGTGTTCAGGCATTTAAAAGAATATGCAACTTAAAAACAAAACACTTTTTTGGACAGTCGTGTAAAAACTTAACGTCTAATTTCCGATTTTCATTTTCTTTGGAATAACGGAGTAAAACTTAAATGAGTTTGGCTGTGTGAATGCGTTCATCAGCTAATGTTTTATCTACTGAACCCTATCGCTAATAATAATGGTATTAAATTGAATGCGATTATTATTGAGTACATGTTGGATACATGAGATAAGATGAACTATGGTTAGGAAGAATTGTTCAATTGCACTTCGCGTATAAAAGTCCGGTGGGTAAAAATTATCCACTTGCAACACTATCCGTCCTTCAACAACTGTTAGTTTATACATAAGAGGCATAGCGCCCGGCAAAAATATCTTGCATACGCAGTAATGGTTTTATAAAATATGAGACGTACTAGGGCCGCCACTTTTGTTCAACTTAATTGCCTGCATTCGGGGAAAGTTGAATAAGAGTGGTAGCAATAATACGCATGCCAATATTGTTCAAATTATTTGCCGGGTGCTCTAGCATCGACTAAGCTCTGCCTTTCCATTCCACATTAAGAAACCAACAGCCGTGGCAATCGTTAAAGAAATCTGTTATACCGTTTATAATGCAGGCTTACATTCTTTTTTTAAATATTTGTGAGATTCTGTTGACTGCATTAAAAAAAATACGATCTTTCCTTTGACATTTCAAAACGATTAAATGGCAAGTGACATGTGTCGTACGTCATCAAATGTCAAATGAAAGCTCAGTTACGTGCGCTCGACAAACGTTAGAAGACTTGCATTTCTTCATCGTCCCTCGCATTAAGGATGTATGTAAAAAAATATCGACGTGTCAAACTTTCGATGAATTTGAACTATTTAATAGAGTTGATCACGCTGCATCGATTGAAAAATAAAAAGGTACTTGGCCGACGGTTAAAAAGAAATATTTAAGAACCAATTCTTAAATATTTCTACAAATGACACGGAGTTAAATGCGTATTCAAATACGCATTTAACTCCGTGTCATTTGTACCGAAAGTTGATAAAATCGAACTAAAATAATAAAAAAGGATATGAATCATTGTCAACGCAAGGCCAAAAAAAATTTTAAGAAATTTCACACATTTATCGATTTTTTCACGCAAAAAAAAACCACCGTTTCCGATGTCGTTGTGGAGATATTTGGGGTTAATTTTTGACGTTTCAGCGGCGTTCTGTGAACTGTCGTTCAAGTTAGCGCGTCCGCCATATTGAACATGTAAATGTAGCAACGCAGCATTTGGCTATATTGGCTATATAACGACGTTAAATGTTTAAATATTTTACTCGCAATTCACAACACTTTTATTTAACTAAATACAATTTGATAAAATAAAAACAAATCACAAAATCAAAATACTTCGAGGACTTTGATTGCCGGTCTCGGAATGATCAGCTGTAGCTGACTGTCATGGATAACTCAGCTGACTATAGCCTTGTTGCCACATTCTCTCGGGACAGAAATAAAATCATTTGATTGGCTCGCATTGTGCTTGACCACAATTATTAAATTAGATATTAATTTTATTAAAAATCGTAAATTATATTTAAAATGACATGGTTTTTTCATTAAAAATTGTAAAATACAAACAAATGATTCACCATGGACATTTTGACATAAGAATTAACCTTAAAAAAATAAATAGATGTACTGCGGAATTTTATTAAAAATTGTAAAATGCAAACAGAAATGATTCACCATTGACATTTTGACATAAGAATTAACCTTAAAAAATAAATAGATGTACTGCGGAATTTTGTTAAAAATCGTAAATTATGATTTAAAATGATATAGTTTTTCATTAAAAATTGTAAAATGCAAACAGAAATGATTCGCCATTGACATTTTGACATAAGAATTAACCTTAAAAAATAAATAAGGTCAATTCCGCAGTACATCTATTTAATTGTTGAATGTATGTAAATACATCCTTAAAAAGTATTGCACAACATCTAAAAAGTTATTGTCATTTAAAAATAAAATTAAAAAAAGTTTAAAAATTTAAGTGGATGATATGTGATGGAACTTGTATAATTATTTCCTTACAACTCTTAAATGCGTCATAAAGTAATTATTTGGCGATAAAACATACTGTTGATAAAAGTTTACTTGACAAAGCCCAGTTTCTGAAACATCACTGGACGTAGAAAGAATTGATATAATAATTGTAAAGCGTTTAGAAAAATGTCTTCAATAAACTTAAATAGTTTTCGATAATTTATTTTAATAACAAACACAATAGAATCCGTTTACTAGGAAGGGTTAGAAATATCAGTTCCGGACTGAAAACTCTATGTTAAATAGTAAAAAATATGGACAACACAAAGTTATGGAGATTGTTATTCTGATTCAATATTAAAGTGCAGGTGGAGAGGACTTTGATGAGAAGGAATAACGGTAAAACGTGATGTTAACAAAAGGGCACCCAAAAGAGTACACCAGCCAAATGGGCTGATAATATTACTTAAAAATAGTGTGATGTGTGCGATTAAGAAACATATTCCCAGTGGGTTGTTGCTGACTGAAGAAATTTTAGTGCAAAGAATGATCTTCATAGCAAAGTTTGTCTATAATGACTTTGCTTGTATATATACTGACATATCACATATAATTATCAATCCTATGGAAAATATATACTGGCGGTAATTCTGCTGTAACAGAACTTAACTAAATTTAGTCTCTCCGTATCTTTTTTCTAATATCAAATGCCAAAACGAGATAGCTATAATTTTGGTGCTGTCAGTATTGTTTAGATACGTCAAAATTAAGAAATTTAAATGTGACTTATCGACTAAAAATACGTAAAAACGCAACATTTCTTGCAGCGTTTGACAGATATATGGGTTGGTACTCGCTAAAAATGTCTGCTATCTTGCTTTGGTGTTTGGCATTAGAAAAAGATAGGAAGAGACTAAATTTAGTTTAAGTTGTGTTACATCAGAACCGATACCACTGCTATAGATGCCGACATGACTTATTATTTATATTACAGTTTTCTTTATATACCGTAAACACAATGTGTTCTGAGCACCCCGAAAAATTTTTATGGCATCCGATAGACATGATCTAATTTTGAATATGCTTACACGTCAAATATAAACGGATTCTACTATGTGTACACGAAATATTACATCACAGCCGATTCGAAAACTACCCCTTTAGGCGCTTCAGAAAACGAGCTCAAGTCTTCCAACGAACGCAGATCGCCGACACAACGCCCTAACACTTAATAAACAACAATACAAATGAACCACGCCGTGGCACAGCTAGCGCCGCCGCGGCTAGCAGTGCCACGGCGCGTACAGGTTGGCGCAGCGACGCAGCAGGCGTCGATTCAGTCGCTGCTATTCGTCACACTTGCGACACGCTCCGGGGACATCGAAGTCCAACACTAGAAGTTTTGTCTCTTCAGTGCCGTTGCGGGATCCGACGGCACAGATCAACTTTGTGGCAGACGCCCTAATACGCCAAACGACACCGCCGGAACCGCCCGAATTCAGCTCGACCAAGTTCCGTATGAACTCGCCGGTGCGCACGTCCCACAGTTTCACGGTGCCGTCGTCCGACGATGTGATCACGAAGCGATTGCTTGATTGCAGGCAGGTTACTGCGGACTGGTGCTTGTTGGGACCTGTTGTTAAATGGGTTACTGTAAGTTATAATAGTAAGTAAACATAAGCGTGGGGGGGCCTCGCGCATCTCTCCAATAATAGGGTTGTTTGTTTTAGTATGAGTTATTAAGTTATTTTTTACGCGACAGGAAGACCTTTAAAAAGAAACTGTACATCATGCAACACCTTTTTTAATCTCTTCGGTAAACTTCCTATTTGTTTCTAAATTTCCAGTGATGTTGTTAATTTTATATTTTGTTTCTATCAGTTTCACCATTTCTGTAATTCATTATAGACCACTGTTCCTTTACCAGCGCTTTTTATTTATACTTTTACTATATATAAACTTAAACTAATTTTACCTCTTTATAATATTAATATAGATAGTATAGAAGTATAGGTAAGTTGTTGATAAAACTAATATGAGTCAACCAGCCTATTACCGAGAAAGATGCTGGCACGTGGAGCACATAAAGCCGTGTACTCCTCGAGGGGGAAAGAGTCCAATGTTCCCTGAGGAATACTAAAAAAGAGCGAAGCATCAAGAGGAACGAGAATCTCGGAACAATTACAATATGCTGATGCTGGCCATTATAGAGTAATTTGTTCCTACTGACCATTGTAGGCCCGTAGTCGTAAATCTAACATACCGCTGTAGTTAATAAAAATACTACGCAGGGTTACTTATAAATTTACGAATCAAAAAAATTCATAAGAAGTCCACTTCCAGACATGAGTTTGCCACAAAAAAGGAACAGTAAGTGCAATCATAAATTTAAGCTGCCATGCACTGTTGAATATTATTTTTAGGTTTTTCCATCTCTTGCAAATTTGACAAATTACTGATTGCCAGTTATCACTTTTTATGCTAAAACTTGTACCGTTCCTGTGAGGTATTACAATCATCACATATAACCTAATATATAAAATCTAATAATTAAATACATTGATTATTTAGTAGTGCCAAACACGGCTTGTGATCAAAAGGTTGTTTGTTCGATCCCAGCCCTGTACCACTGGGTTATTTCTTCTAATTCATGTACGGTCTACATTATAGACACCAATGTACTCAACGGAGAAGGAAACTATGGCCTAATCTTCCTCCTGATCAGAGAAGATGCGTACCCCTGTAGCGGGGACGAATATGGATGATCAATCAAATATATTAAAAAATCTACCCACCCGACAATGTATGAAGGCAGTGTCCTGTGGTAATATCCCACACTTTAACAGTGGAGTCAGCGTTTCCAGACACGAGGATGTTTGAGTGTAGCTCCATTCCAGACGTAAGGGACTGATGTCCGGTGAGCGTGTGCTTCAGCTGGCCAGACTCGACATCCCATACACGGATTGATGTATCCAATGACCCACTCACCACATGAATACCATCAAACTGAAAATTAAATTTAAATATGTCATTACTCATTATAATGTAAGGATTCCCGCCACACTACACATATGTTAATAGTGAAATAAACCACATCCTGGCGCATTTGTTGTGTTGCGCCGATATAATAATAATAATAGAGTCCCTCCATATCTTCCCGTGGATGCTGTGAGATCCAGCAGAACCAACGGAAAGCAGAAGTGAGAACCAACAGAAAGCAGAAGTGAGAACCAGCAGTTGCTGTGAGAATGTACTAGGATAAAGGACAGCGGCGTTGTCCTGTTATTCAATCAAAATCTACAGCGATATCCAAGGCGCTTTGCCAAGCGTGGACATTATAGCAAAAGTCTCTCCTTTTGAAAGAGTAGTAGTAGTGTCCAGCAGTAGACTTCCACGGGCTGACGATGATGAAACGTCACACCCATACATTTATGAACCCTCCTAAATTTTGTTAAATACAATTGGTTAAAATGGAATGTTATTTTTATGACACTCCATTTTAGCCGATCGTATTTAAGTATGTACTTATAATACTTGTAGTGTATATAATATTAAAAGTAAGATGGTAGTATTTATTTCCCCAAGTTTATTCTCTCCTAGCTCTATCACAAATTCAATTTACTCAATCATTTGGACTTGCTCTCAAATTAATTAAATATTAAGGAATATTTATATAAAAAATAGTATGATTTTTTTAAATAACTTTTTTATATAAATATTATTTAATAATTTATGAGAAAAACTCATTTTTTTAACTTTTTTTTTTTTGGATAGTCTTTCCTCTAGTTTGC
>WUAW01022257.1:29474-42569 GCA_017165845.1 Thaumetopoea pityocampa
TATATCTCGGTTACGATTGAACTAATATTTTCGTCTTCACCTTTTTCTATCTTCCCAATTGCTATCATCGCCACGTCGTGTAATATACGTAAAAACATACTTGTGTATAAACGTGGATTGTAATTGAAAGTAAACACGTTACTTATCTATGTAAATCCTTGATTTTGGTTTAAAGTGACCTTAGTACGTGTATCTATATTTAATTACGTCAGATTAAATAATTGACGCACGATTGCAGTAAAAACCCCCTTATCAGTTGTAAATTTAGTAGGGCAACACCTTCTTAGTAAGCTGTTCATCGTCTGACATTTTGTTAGATGATGTCACTTTTCGGAAACCCAAAATTTCTCAGATTCCAACATTTTCAGATTTCTGAGTAATTAATACTCATTCATCACATTCAACTTCTATCATGATATCAAAAGATTTGCGCATACTTCAATCCCAGACATCCAATTTTCAAAAATATCTCATTCTATAAGGACCGCTATTAGCCGACTATTGAGAATTGTTTCATCATTGATCGACCGATTTAAAGTTCGTGTAATATCTTGGGACCACCACTGTCAACTTCGCTTGTTTGTGGTGTATCCCGCTAACAGACGAGGTTCTGGCGACCGATTGATGCCGATTAATGGGTAGCCGCGTCACGGGCGCTACATGAGCGGCTGTGCGGTCTCTAACCCGCTTGACATATTGTATTGTATTGCAAATATTCTCAAATGAGTAAAATATCAAAACTAAGGCGATGCTATTTTCGGCTCGTGCATCGGTCAAAGTAACGGTGGGGCAGGATGTATTAAGAATCCCCCGGGGTTTCTGCTACTAAACCAAAGGACACCTGGACCTTACGTATTTTAACGTTAGCACAATACGAATCGACGAGATGTTTGAAATGAAAGAAGTAGTGAGCAAGTTGCATTGAGATATTATTGGGGTCTCTGAAGTCCAAAAACTGGGGGGTGTCACAATAATCACGAATTCTGGGAACTTGCCCCGCTTCCGGCAAGTCGTACGATAGATCCGAAGTCGAGTCAGATTTATTGTCCACAGATCACTTATCAAGTATGTCGTAAAGGCCGAGTGTGACCGCGTTATGAAATAGCTTCGAATGCCTGAGTGACTATGTCTTCGTGGACGATATTAGTAATAGGCTAGTGGACACTGTCCGTATCGTTGGGTCTAAGTTTTGTTAGACCAACTGCAGTAACAGAATAAAAGCACTCTCATACCACACCATATATCTTATGGCAGGTAGAAATAGTCGTACTACGAGACCGCAGTCTGCGTATGTTGCATTGTAATATCGGCAGTTCAATAGACAGATCTCATAATCCATCAAACGTGACATTAGAATTTTTAATAACGTATGTATTAGAGGCTCTTGACTGTAATAGGGGCTTTAAATTATTCAAGTGAGATTTTAGATCAATTCTGTTGATGAAACTGAAAATTGATGCTGGCAAGATCATCCTTCCTAAGCTAGAGGTTCTCAATCAGATTACGGGTTTCTATGAACAGCTGTAGATGTCAAGACAAAGTCCTGTTACCATGGCTCAAGACTCTAGAGCTAAATCGACCCGGTACAATACCACAGATTTCCCGGGCGTCATAATATTAATATGGCCGTCAAACAAATCAACCACACAGCTAAAGCAGAAGGGAAACCTGTACTTCGAGTCCGGTAGAAATTGTTCAGTTGAGTAGAAGTTTAGTTGTGTTAGTTTTTAAGAAAGGTGCCTGCACTTTCTCGAAGAACGACAGACCTGTGTCATTCCTCAACCATATTTGAAGTTGCGTTCGAGTGTCATTACGAACTGTCTCGACTTTCAACATATGCAATTCTAATTGTATTCCGACTGTCTATGATTTTACGACTGACATACAAAGCATTTCATTAACTTGATATGGGCCTGCCCCCTTAAAAAGGAAGCATTTGTATATTTATTGTTTATTTATTGCCAAAAAGTATGCGCACACACCGCTACTTCCCGCTCACATCCGCGTGCATCATGACCTACTTGTTTACATAACCAATCCTAATGATGTTTTAGTGATTTATATTTATAGAATTCAGTTAAAATAGTAGATAGATAGATAAATAACTCTTTACTGACACACCACAAACAATTACAAAAGAAATAAAAGACAAATACGAAGTGTTACAACGCGCGGCCTCATCGCTACAGGCGATCTCTCCCAGACAACCTTTGAATGGAGAGTGTTGATATTATAAGTATTTGCCGGTAGTATGATAAATAATTAATTAAATTTAATTAAATAATTTACCATGAACAAGATACGGTACTTCTGTTGGTCATATGTCAAACTAGGTATGTATAATATATTAAAAAGTAACTATTTAACGCACACACACACGCGCACGAACGCACGCACGCACACATAAAAATATTCACACAAAGTATTTACGAAAGTAGTTTATCTAAATAAAATTGTTTCACTTTATCCTTAAATATCCAGCGACGGAGCAAGTCGTATTGGCGCTGGTAATTCGATCCATAAGCGAACGGCTTAAACCAGTAAAGACCGATCATAAAAGTTATGGGTATGAGACGGTATAATAAGAACACGACTTTCCGTCGACCTGAGACCGCGGGAGTGGCAACTGTGCATATAATTAAAACGCTCTTTAAGATAAAGCGGAGCGGAAGGTTTATAAAGAATAGAAAGAATATGAGCGTGGTAAACGGTATCACCCTTTTTGTGAAAACGCAGGAAACTTAAACTGTATCCTGATAATTAAACATTAAAAGATCATTAAAATTATTAGCTACGATAAGGAAGCACGATGCGTTTTAAACGATAAACTTGAGGTGGATTTGTTTATTAATCGTTATCGGCTGTTTGTTGGCGGTGATGTTTTTATAACACCCACCTGCTATCTACAGTAACTACACCGATATTGGCTCGGGCGGCATCGACGTGCAATGAAATGGCGGCACGGCAATTTAATTTGACGTGCTTTTTATTGCCGTGCAATCTATTTCAGTTTTTAGGTATTTTGAGAAAGACTTGTAACACACTCACCGCCGGTCGCGGGGGAGAGGTGCCCGTCCGAACATAACCGGCGGACGAATTTAACGAGTTTACTGGGGTTTGGGTAAAAGCTCGCACGCTCCTCTTGCAATGAAATTAGACCATTTATATCGTACTAGCTGTGCCCGCGACTCCGTCCGCGTGGGCAATTCGGTAAGAGCGAAATTATACATAAATTATTTTCTCCCATATTAATAAGAATAAATGATAAATAATAGACAGATGAAACAAACATCAAATGTTAGAGGAAGCTTGCCACAATACAACAGTAAAAATAGCATTCAAATCGGTTTAGCCGTTTCTGAGATTAGTGTGCACAAACGCACAGACAAACAGAAAAACAGAGACAAAATTTCTAAAAATTATATTTTTGGCTCCGGTAACATAGGTACCATACAGATTGTCTGTATGGTTGGTTTTTTTTGAAAAAAATATTCATTGTAAAGACACTGTTGGTTTACGATTTTATTATACGTATAGATTATAAATTTGAGTAAATTCAAATCAAAGCCCAAATATTTTTTTTGTTAAATTTAGTCGCTTGGATACGAGTGGACGGTACTTTTGGAATTGCACCACCCCACTCGGATCCCAGTGACAGGCAGTGAATGTGTTAAACAAGGTTTAGCAGGAACTCAATTTTTAAAATTTTCACTGTTGATCACGCCTTTGCGCGTAATGCGGCGTCAACGTCAAGAAACCAATTACGCGCCGGTGCGAGGTGTGGTGAATTGTTTCAGTAGTCAGTCAAAAGTTTGCGTGGTATAACATATTATAATACTATAAGTAAATGGCACATAGATTTAAGGGTAAGCGACCCTGGCTTCCCGATCTACTACTGTCTCTTCCTACTCCTTCCGAGCTAGTAGTATCCTATATCCTATAGCCCTTATCCCAAATTCCGTATTCCTTGCTCAAGACACTTTTCCTACTTCATCCTCTTTCCGTGGGAATGCAATGAGGAATTTTAATCATTTTTGAACTTTATAAAATGGTCCTGATTCGCTACCCGAGACGTCTCGCTTCTCGCGGGGACTAAAAGTGGGCTACGGATGGCTTTGCTTGTGGCAAGTGGAAAGAATTGGTCTTTGCCTATCCCAATTCTTCAGTAGTACAGTGGTCAATATCCCCGATTGTCACGCGGGAGACCGAGAAAAGGCGAAGGGAAAAGGCGTGTTTGTATGTATGTATGTTATTCTATAATTTTCCACAATGTTAGTTGAATGATAATAATAAGGTTTTAAATAGTATAAAATATTTGATTTCAGAGAGATGTATCAAATAAAAAACAACCCAATAAGTGAACGCGAACACTTGATCAACGAGGCGATGGTGCAGCAGAACAAGCACGTGTTCTTTGCGGATCGCCTGCAAGAGTGCGTGCACGAGCACGTCGGCTACCAGAGGAGCCGAGGACAGACGGAGCCTCTGCAGGCACCGAGGTTGTTTGTTATTTATGATAACGTCGAAGCCAGCGAGCCTGGAGATACATCTGACTATAGCACGGTCTTAGATGCACCTTTCTATAAATTGCGTATTGAAGATTGTAAAGAATCAGGTAATTACATTAGTATGTTCTTAAATGTGTTTACGCACAATATTTAAACTTTTTACATCTCTTCTTGAGTTAGGTCCTATTGGTCTGGTACCCTCTACTTGGCCAATACAAATGCAAGAGGCCAAACAACTTAAAATAAGTTTTTTAAATTGTCCTTATCGCTGTATGGCTAAAATACTGCAATATTCATTTTAACCATTTAGGTTTAAAGCGTCGGAGCCCCTTCTGATTTGAGTTCTTTCAAAATAGAGGTATTGGTGTGATGTTCTATGCAATATACTTCATTATAGTATCCATCTCCAGCACCACAATACTCAATAATTATAAAATTAATGATATCCGTATTGTACATACAAGACTATATTTTAAATAGTGGAAAGCTAATGAAAGATATTCTAAGCTAGCGGTAGGAAATACTAGGAAAATCGATCGATATGGTTTTTATAAAGATACATTTACAAACATAGAAAACATATTTCATGTATTAAGTTACGTAATCGACTTTCCGTATTTTCGTTATTTTTCTTTACAGATTCCTTATATTAAAATCTGTTTAGGGGCGTTTTACCTTTTTATTAAACATGAAAAACAATGTTGTATATTAATTTGCTGCTCAAGCAGTTTTAATTACTTATAAGAAAATCTTCAACTTTCAGGGTATGTTAAATTACGGAAGATGGAAGTATTAGAGAGCACATTACACAAAGAAAATGAACTTGCTAATACAAATAAATACGATTCAGATGAAAGCATATATACAGACTCTGAAAAAGAATCAAATGATTCTGATGAAACTCCGTATAACGCAAGTAAGGGCGAAGAGCTATTGCAACAAATAAAATCAAAAATGGAGAATAGAGAAACTGTTTCCAAATTAAATGTTAAAATTAACCCAGAATTATCAGAAGTGAATGGTAGGAGGTACAGTGGACCCATAAAACAAGTTAGTATGCAAGTCTTAAACAGTAAAATTTCAAATATAGATGATATTCGTAACACTTATGATTTATTGCCGGAGGAGAACGATGCAAGATACAAATGTAAGAATAATGATGAATTAAGAAGTACACAAGAAGAGAATAGTGTAACTCCTAGAAAATCAATTTTAAAAAATAGTCGGAGATTTAGCGGTCCTTCTCGTGATATAAATAAACTTGCAAACATGGAGTTGCATAAAACTTCTTCAGAAAATATAGTAGCTGAAGACACGGAAACATCGGGATATAGATCTAATTCGAGCAGTAGACAAACTGAATCTAGCGAAACAGAATCAGATTACGGGTATTCTACTATCACTGAAGCTGCAACGCCAAAAAGAATTGAACTCAGCAGACAATCTACTTATTCTCCATCATCCGGCGTACTACCTGATGAATCTTGGACGCCAGTAGAGGTGCGAGCATTAGGTGATTGGAGTGATGAAGATGAGGATGAAGTTGATGACGGAGCATCTAAATCTTCATTGTCACGGAATTTATATGAAAGATATTACTATCTAAACTCCCTAAGTTTTATGAGTAACTTTGTGGACAATTTTATTATTAACTTAGGATCTGGATTAGGACTGACACAAGATGCAATTGCATCTGCATTAACCCAAGGTGCCAGTATTTATTGCGACTCTGTTAAAAATTGTTCTAAAAGTAGCTATGAAATTTTTCCTGCACTTATAGCTGCTTGGCCCAATGCAGCGAATCAGTGGATTATTCGTGAAAGGAGAATAATACAAAATCCTAGAACAAATTTCACTTATCAATGGCCGACGAAATACATGGTAAATAAAGCTATTGGATTCGGATGTTTACTAGTACCGGTTGGATTTCGACCTAAAAGAGGACAGAATCCTGAGCAAGCTTTACAGTGGAGACTTATTTTTCCTGCCGCGGAGCGTTATCTTGAAAGCTGTTTGGCACATTCTCATATGCGTTGCTATTTATTTACTTTGATGTTACATAAAACATTTATGGAAAATGAAACCGCTAAATTAGGAATTGACTCCAGCCATATTAAAAATCATCTGTTTTGGCAATGCGAAGATAATTACGCTAAATGGCCTGAAGACCGATTAGGCGAAAGTTTACGTCTATTTTTACAAAGTTTTTATATTAATTTTGGACAATCTCGATTGCCTAACTACTTCATGCAAAGCTGTAATGAATTCAAAAACATTCCCAAGCCTGTATTGTTGAAACTCCAACGACGGCTAGCGGATATTTTAGAAGCTCCTGTCATGCACTTACTCAATGCCGTTGACAAATTGAAATACATGAAGAGGGACTTTTATCCGTCATTCAACTGCCGTCGGCTTTACGATATCCTAACTTGTAAAAATCCTCTTCGCATGTTAAATCCGAATCTACCTGCAATGGTTACAAGTTACCAAGTTAGTTCTGAAAGTGAAGATGATACTCATATAAATTTTTGGGAGAAAGCTAAGGCTAACGATAAAAATTACCAGTGGAAAATAGAAAGACAACGCCAGATGCAAGAGAGACGCAAGACGCAAATGCATATTAAAAAACAAAGGTCTTCCGGGTTAGTCGAAAAAGAAATCAACAAAAAAGTAAGTATGATCATTAAGTATCTCTTGGAGATTGGATAAGGAAGGATTATTTTGTCTCCAAAGTATAGAATCACGTTAACTTTGGGCATTTTAAAAAGAAAATATGCAAGAGCAAAGCGTTTCTTATAAGTCGGTATGTTAAAATACAGTTTAGACCGGTCAAATGCACAAATACATTGGTGGTAATTCTGCGGTAACAGAACTAAATTTAATCTCTTTCCAATGTCAAACACCAGAACAAGATAGCTACAATTTTGGTGCTGTCAGTTTCATTTAGACACGTCAAAATTAAAAGATTTAGACGCGACCGCGGAACATACAGACTAAAAATACACAAAAACGCAACATTTTTTTGTTCAGTTTGACAGAAATTTAGGTTGGTACACGCTGAAAATGTTTGCTGTTTGCTATCTCGTTTTGGTGTTTGGCATTAGAAAAAGATAGGGAGAGTCTAAATTTAGTTTAAGTTGTGGTACAACGGAATTGACACCTATCATATATTTGGTAAAGTCAACACGGTCAACATGAACACACGACCAGGTTGTGTTGACACGTGTTCATGTTGTTCACACTCGTTATAAATAAATCATCATCATCAGTCCGCGGAAGTCCATTGCAGGAGAAGATTCCTCTTCCTTAAAAAGGTGGGATTTGCCATAACTGCACGTGAGGCAGACGTCTCTGAAGTAGGTCACAGTAGATTCTGACTGTATAACAAAGTAACACAGCTGCGCTTATCCTGGTATACCCATTAGCTGGTTCTCACATCATCCACCTGAAGATATGGAGTGACGCTGTTATTACGTCGGCGTCACACAGTAATACATACCTAGCTGATAAATACTTCTAATGAGTTGCTCCGATGGTGCAAAATAGTAGAACAAACCTATTCAATTTATATAGTGACTGACTTTTGTCTCAGCTTCGCCTATATGGGCATGTATTTTATATAATTTTTTTTCGTATTTTTACTGCACGGATGGCGCAGTGGTTTAAGTGTCCACTGTGCTGTCGAATGTTGTGGGTTCGATCTCCACACGGGACAACTTTGTGTAATCCACAAATTGTTGTTCCGAGTCTTTCTGTGTTCCCGTTATTTGAATGTTTGTAAAGTCCCCGCGATACAGGAATTAATGCTAATGCGGGAGTTGTCTTAAAAAAAATAATAATAATAATTTACAGAAATAGTCTATTTCTCTCCAGCTATTGACTATACACATCTAAAAGTTTGTCTTTGCTTACTCGATACGTGAAGAAACTAACAAATACAGTTTCGCATTTCAATTGTTAGTGTACAATCAAAAAATGATTGATTGCAATTATTTTTCAGATCATATTACCGACCAAAATGGAAGCCGAGCGGCGCCGTCTGGTGCTCGAGCTCTTCATTCCCCATTTCATCGCCATGGCGCGTTCCAGCGAGAGGTTTGAGGCTATAAGGCAGGCGATCATTTACCTGGAACAGGCTCAAAGACTGTCCAAACTACTTTTCGAAGAGCCCAGCGGGAACACATCTGCGAACGAATACTTGGAAGTGATCCACGACAAATTGGCCGACTGTGAGCGTAAACTGGTGAAGCAAACTGGATACAAGCTACCACCGCGACGGGAGAGCCACATTGACCGATCTACGCAAAAAATGATTCGCAGAAGTCGTTCCAAATTTGAGCAGAGTGTCAGTGAAGACTCTTTCACTGAGGGCCATGTTATATCTGCATTCACCTTCGCCGACGTACACCAGGAGGGTCAAGTGCAGGACAGCCTGAAGCTAAGCGGTGCTGTGACCGGGGAGGAATCTAAATTATAGCTTATTTATAGCAGTAACGATTAGGATAGGTTTTGTAATGTTCGAAAGTTAATACACTTTGCACACTAATTTTAATAATTTTTATATATGGAATCTCGTCTGTATTGGTTTATTCTTGTATAAGTGTATAAAACGTCACCATGGAACGATGGTGAAATGGATTAGATACGAAAAAAAATTTTCAAAAATTTTTGTAAAATACTCTTTATTTTGTATAAACCTTATTAAAAAAAAAAACTAGTTGGAAAATAAGACACAACTAAATTAATTACATTACAAATTTTATAATTTCTTAATATTGTAGAAATATAAATTTAAAATCCATTACCGTATTTTGTGTACCCACATACGTTTTCATTGCCGGCTTATATGCGGAACGCTAAATATATTCAGAACTAGCTTTTGCGCGCGGCTCCGTCCGCGTTGATGTCGGATTTCCGCTACACGGGAAATCCCGACACAGTCATAGATTTATATAAAAAATCTAAGAATTACTTTTACTTGACCTCTCGTACCTTAACGGCGGCTACTGAAACAGGGATCAAGCTGTATCTTCAGTTCTACTGGATAGATTTTGATGAAGTATGCCGCAGTATTTAAGTCGGACTAGTACCTTTAAGACTGTAATAGTTAAACTAAAATCTACCCGTCGGTTTTGCGTGAAGCCTGAACAAACCAACAAACAAAGAAAGAAACAAAACGACAAATATCGACGGGTTTGTTTTCAGAAGCTCTTAATTAGTCGATCTGAGTAGTTTGTTTTAAAAATTACTTTGATTTTTGAAAATTTGACATTTAACAATTTTTTAATAGTATAGATTCTGTATATATAATTTTCGGATGCTTAAAAGGAGACACCAGCCGTGAGGAATGTCATTATATATTCGGTGAAAAGGTACTGCTGTTGCAGCTCTCTTACGATATTCATATATTGTGCGAAAAGGACAATCGTAACACAGACTAAAAAAAATGATAAAACATGTTTCCGTATTTCTTATTACTTCCTCCAAAATTTAAGCAATTTTATTTAATTACATATGTACATCATACATTCACGCCCCTGTCCCGTTGAGGTAGGCAGAGACCACTTTCTCCCACTTACTACGATCCTGACATACGTTTCGCTTCTTTCATTAATGCTTTCAAACAAACCCATTGGTTACGGGTACTCCTACCTGGCCTGGTGTTGTTTTATTATATAGAAAATAATGGATCCTCTTACTATTAACTAATTATTTCGTTATTTTTATATAATGGACGATTAAAGTCGGCGTTTTATCTTGTATAAAAATAAATTTTCAAATAAAAATAAATAAGAATAGCATCTATGACATAAATATCAAAATATTACTGTCCTAGTGCGGATATCCAGGTAGGGCGCAGGGGAATAAGTTTTCTATAGGGAATTTCTATAGGAAAATTGCTTGCATATCTAATAATCCCGCTAAAGCTTGATATAAACATCTTTTAGGAACATCTTTAGGGCATTGGCCTTTGATTTCTCGAGGAATTTATGTATATATTATAAACTAATTTATTCTAAAAACAATACTATGCTAATAATTTGGTACGTATTCGTAATACAATCGGAATGTACATATCTTCGAGTCATTATCATTCATACGAGATCCTTCGACAGATCTGTATCAAATAGATACTGTATCAACTATGGTCACGTGTTCTGTCGGCACCCTCTGTCCGGCACAATAAACCGATAATAATTCATCGCTTATAGAAAATCACTGTGATTATCACAAACGGATCTGATAAATTTATCTTTATTATTTCTTTGTATTCAAATATATATTTAATGTATTCCGATCAGTGATTAAGATATCAATTGATTGTCGTCAATTATTATTTAAATTAAAGGGATGATTCCTGAAACCATGAAGATATCAATCGGAGTCATAAAGTTTTATTTCATTTATAGGGTTGACCTCTGAAATCATGAAAATATCAATCAGTAATTTTTTTTTATTTAAATGAAAGGGCTGATCCCTGAAATCATGCAGATATATATCATTGTCGTCAATTTTTATTTAAAGGGTTATTTCTTTGTATACAAATATGTATTTAATGTATTTCAATCAGTGATTATGATATCAATTGATTATCGTCAATTATTATTTAAATTAAAGGGATGACCCCTGAAGCAATGAAGACATCAATCATTGTCATAAATTTTTAATTAAATTAAAAAGTTGACCCCTGAAACGATGAAGATATCAATCATTGTCATCAATTTTTATTTAAAGGGTTGACCTCTGAAGCATTATGATATCAATCATTGTAATTATTTTTTACTTAAAGAGTTGACTCCTGAAACGATGAAGATATCAATCATTGTCATTAATTTTTATTTAAATTAAAGGGTTGACCCCTGAAACCGATATCAATCATTGTCGTCAATTTTTATTTATATTAAAGGGTTGACCCCTGAAACCATGGAGAGGAGGGCCATGCGCACGTACATCCCGTACTCGGCCTGTCTGAAGTACGCCGCGCGGGGGTCAGAGTCGAAGTCGGGGGAGATCTCGTCGACGCGCGGCAGCGGGTGCATCACCACCATGCGCTTCCGGGCGCGCGTCATCAGCTGCGGCGTCACCACCAGTAACCCTCGGCTCTGAAATAAAACAATTCGTCCTTTTCACTACGAGCTATACTGAGAGCGTCCTTACAAAACAGGGGATCCAGAGAAAGAAAGCAAAAATATTTATTCAGGACAGGCACAGAACAAAGTTAACAAAATAAGAAAGCAATTAAAAAATATATTCAAAATAAAAAATATACTCAAAATAAAAAATATACTCGAAATTAAAAAGGAATATACAAGGCGAATAGGTTTACAATCGTAATATTCAAGTTATTCCATTAGGTGCCTCTCCGAAGAGGCCCCATCTCAGCTTGTTGCTGCAACACCAGTGGATTGAAACTCCCGGTGCTGCCGCGCCGATATTCTGATGAGGCTACAGGAGAGTCAGCTACAGATATATCTGTAGCTGACTCTCCTGTAGCTATAGCTCAGAGGAGATAGTTGGCGAGGCGGGATATATAATTCAGTGTTGGGATGGTAATTCTGGAGCGGAAAGATAGTCGACTCCTAATAGTAAAGATGATCAACGTGGCGATTAGTAGAAGAGGCCTATCTATGATCCTCTGGACTGACATGAAGATGACGATGATTATAGTTTGTTTATTGTTATCCTATTTAAGTCAACCTCTCGAGATAAACCACTCCGTGTAAGCGTCCTAGTTAAGGGTATTTGCTATTATTTACACACTGGGCAGGCGTCTTGAAGATGCTGGTAAATGTTCCAATTAGCTCATGACAATAAAAATGGCACAGATGCAATTTATGAAATTTAATTTAGCCATAAGAATATGACGCGATGTGCGGAGACGGTAGCGCCCTGCTCTCTATACAGGTCACCCAACACGAATGTTTCGTATTCAATAAGCTATATTATGTTTGCTGTCCTACGTTTGTGTGACGAGAGTTTCTCAGTTTTGACGACAGAATAATAACCGTCATCCAACCAGCCGTCATCCAACCAGCCGTCAAGCAATTGACGGACGTTCCTCTCACTGACAGCAGGAAAAAGGCGTGGTCTCATCTTTTCTGCCGCTCATACCATGGATATTTTTAAATAAAGAAATATTTATAACAGATCGCGGTTATTTTGCATTTTAAGCCTCCTTCCCTTCGTTGGATACTTTATCTATGTAGCTTTAATAAATTTAAAAAGAATCGGTTCTCTAGTTTATATACGGCGTCCAGTTTTTATAACAAAAATACAGATGAAAGGAGCAGAAAGTCGGCTTCATTTCATTGGGTTAGATTCTTTAGGTCACTCGTAAAAACCCACTATTAGGAGCCGAACGTTCACGAAGCGATGCTACAAATGTTTTGAGAAAAACAACAAACAACAACAAACAACAGCCCACAGTTGGTGGCAGTTTTGATAAAAACATTAATATATATTTATAGCAACGACATATATATAATTAATATATATAATTATAGCAACGACATTAATGATCGAGAAAGGAATGCTCCAATGGTTTGGTCATTTAGAAAGAATGAGTGAGATTCGATTGACGAAACGA
>WUAW01022257.1:44169-54459 GCA_017165845.1 Thaumetopoea pityocampa
ACTGACCTGTACTATGGTCTCTGCCTACCCTTATGGGATATCGGCGTGAGTGTATGTATGTATGTATGTTAAGTAGTCGTTTAATTTCTAAATATTTTGTTTTTCTTATTCTTTTTATTCTATTGTAAAAATGTGATTTTATTTAGGTGCTAAATTAGCTTTTAAATTATTCTTTTTAAAGTTTCATGCCCATTGGATTGTAATAAAACATGTTGAATTTCTTGTTAATTGTAACAGCTGTGTAATTTATTATGTATTAAGTAAATAAATAAAAGTTTCGTCATAATGCGTGTACCCACGTACGTCCATAGCACCCCAGTGTGTACACATTATTTCAATTCAATTTTCCCTTAGGTCTTTATATCTATTTATTCTACGTGTAGTGATATTTCGTTATTCACTGGAGCCGAGCGTTGTAGTGCTTGGGACATTTTTACTAGTTTGCCTAGCACCTATGATATCTTTATTCACAGATTCACCGAAAGATGTCCCTTAGGTAAGAATTAGTGTGGTGCGAGACCGCAGGTGGTCTTTACGACGTTGTAGGCGAATCTACATTAAATACATGGATATTTTTTTTTACCATATTTAAGCCAGTATTTGACTACAATCCCACCTGATGGTATGTCGCGATATAACCTAAGGTGGTAAAACGTATCAGCTTGATAAAAACCTATTCACACTTGCCCTTTTAACTTTATTGACACGCCGTGAAATATTGTACAGAGAGGGGCGAACAGATAGGTAAATGATAAGCCTTATCACTGAATGCGATGCCTTCTAGGCAACCAAGGCATGGAGAGGAATCGTTAAATACTAGTATTTTAAATCAAGAGTTAACGAAGTTTGAGTATTACTACGTGTGAAGCGAACGTAAGTCAGTGCGTCAGCGGCGCGAACAGCAGTCGGCCGGTACCTCACCCCCTGACATGGACTGTAATGTGGACACCCTATACACCAGAGGTCCTCAAACATTTTTGTCTTGTAGACCACTTGTAATGATTTTCACTTTTGGGTTGACCCCCAAAGCGTAGTTAATATGAAATTTTTGTAAATTTATTAACTTCAAATATGTTTTTGACAGTTGTCGTGGACCCCTCGCATGTCATTGTCGACCCCTGGGGGTCGATATAGACCACTTGAGTATCATTGCCATATATCAATGCAAGCGTAAACAGTAAATCAATCCGACCTGATGGTAAGCGGCGATGTAACCTAGGGTGGTAAAACATACTAGATTAATAAAAACCTATTCACTCTTGTTTTGAAGACACCAACATTATAATTGGATGGAAATACTGACGCAGGAGGACTATTCCAGCCTTTGGTGTATTCACATTGGTGGTCTGGTGGTGTCAGACACGACTTACAATCGAAAGGTTGCGGATTCAATCCCGGTCACGTACTATTGAGTTTTTTCTAGTTCATGTACGGTTTACAATATAATCACCAATGTACTCAACGGCGAAGAGAAACTTCGTGAGGAAACCTGCAACGCCCGCATAGGTGTGTGAAGTCTACCAACCCGCATTAGGCCAGCGTGGTAGTCTACGGCCTAATCCCCTCCTGATTAGGGGAAGTTCATGTCCCTTTTGTGGGGACGAATATGGACCGGGGACGAAGCGTATGCAGATTTCTTTCTCATAAATGTATGGAAAGCATGTAGATTTTATAAATTTTTCGATTAGAAAATAAATATCATTAGTACAAGGCTGGATTCGAAGTTACTGTCGCTGAAACAGATAACTGTGATAATAGCAATAAAATATTTAATTCCGTCTGGAATTTCAACAAATTGCTGTGCTGCGCCGCCATATTAGCAGTATCACTCGATATCTTCTCGTGAATGCTGTCAAAATAAGCTAAGGAATGCATCAGGATAATGGGAAGCAGCGTTATCCTATTCTATATATCTTATTCTATATTCAATCCTCAAGACGCTTGCCAAGCGTGGGGAGTATGGCAAATCCCTCCTTTTTAAGGGGGAGGCTCATGTCCAGCGGTGGACTTTCAAGGACTAAGGATGATGATGGAACTTTCAACTGAATTACGAGTACATCGGCGGAAGATACGAAATCATCTGGCATGTAATATGATTATGAATACAGGTCGTGGATGTTTGAATAATAATAAAATACTCACAGCAACGGCCCCGGGTTCGGGGTGCCGCAGCACGACCACATCCGAGTAACTGGCCATAACGGCAACGCTGTCTTCTAAAGTTTCGCCCTTCTTCGCCGAGGAGCTCGTAGCGTCGGTGTGGATGACCGAGCCGCCCAACCTCTGCATGGCGGCCGCGAAACTGCAGCTCGTACGCGTGCTCACTTCATAAAATATCGAAGACATCACTTTCCCGCGTAAAATGTCGTCCAAATAGCGACCTTTGTTTACACTAGTTTTCATAAATTGGGCCAAATTGAATATGTCATTAAGCATGTCTTTACTGAAGGATTCCACAGTAAGAATACTTTTGCCAAATAGGTCGCTACGTTGACGGTGAACGCTTGAAACTGCTGCCGGATTATTATAATATGAAGAACTATCACATCGTTGTCTAGACGTTGATTGAGGTAATGGTGATTGGCTTCTTAGAGCAGGAATTTCACTGAAATGAACGTTGGGTTTTAATTGTCCTTCGGGTCTAGTTTCAATTAAATCTAAATCCAAGTCGCTTAACTTGCTCAAGTCTCCAGAAAGATTGACATGTTGATCAAGGGCCGAGTTCGGGCGACTGAACTCTTTATCAGGCTTTTCGATAGCTTGAAAAATTTGCTTTTTAGGCGCAGGCCATTCACGTACATTCTGACCGAACCCTGGAGGGACAAGAATTTGGCCTTCTACATACGCAATCTCACCGCGTAGCGTCACACGATGGACTGCTCCACAAACTTGCATGCCAGCAAATGGTGTCCATTTTGATTTTGAAAATTCCATCGCTGATGGTATTGTCCACTCATAATCCATATCTACTTCAACATAGGTGTTCGGCTGTTCCGGTAAATTGAATATTTTTCGAGGGTTGCGATGGAATTTGTTTATTAAGTCTTCCAATGTCAAGCGTCCTTCATGAACAGCATTAAGAAGTAACGGCAAAATGGTTTCCAGTCCAGGAAAACCTGGAGGTGGTTTTCCTGAATCTTTTTCTTGCACTGAATGAGGTGCGTGGTCTGTAGCGAATACATCAATCATATCGATATTTTTCCATAATTCTGCTTGGTCCTCGGGGCTACACAATACGGGCCGTACTTCAGCACGCCCTGCTCCGATTCGATCAATATCGGCAGTACTCAAAAACAAATGTTGTGGACAAACTTCGCAAGTTACTTTGAGCCCTCTCTCCTTCGCAGACTTTATAATAAGAATTTCCTCTTTTCTTGCCACGTGACAAATGTGTATAGGTCTGTCAAGCAATGAAGCCATAAGTATAATGGCTCCAGTTTTCTCCCGCTCTGCATGAGCACAGACGGGCATTTTCTTAGGCCAATTTTGAAGGTGCCTTTGCCAAACTGTCATATCGTCTAAAGTCAAAGTAGTGAATGTTTGATTTAGGTACATTTTAAGAGATGCTGCTTGGGGTGCCATTTCGCAGACGGTTTCAGTGTTAGTAGAGGAAGCTCCCATAAATAATGCGTAGTCACATCGAGCACTTACTCGAGCTAACGCAGCAGTATAGTCAAAAGATGTACGATCGATCACAGGGGGATTAGTGTTTGGCATAGCAAATATCATGGTGACCCCGCCTGCAAGAGCAGCCGCTGTGCATGTCTCAAAATCTTCCTTATATGTGGCGCCCGGTTCCCGGACGTGAACATGCACGTCTATAAAGCCGGGCAATTTGATTATGTTACGTGAGGTCATGCAATCCGTGTGCGTTTTCATTAATGGAGCGCCACTACACTGCAGCATGGCCTGAAATTATTCAAACGAATCTTTTAAAATTCATACAAGTCAGTTTATCTGTCTGAGGGGTTCTTGTCTTCATAGTATAATACAATCAGGGAATTGATTTCATGTATTTCTGGTACATAGAAATGTGTAAAATATTTTCGCAACTCATTTGTTTATATTTTGTAACTCATTTCTTATTGTCACGAGTAAATTATTAAAATATAAAGAAATGAACAAGGAAATCGTAGGCTCGTCCGTGATTGACATTTAGATCGATTGTCGTGTTATGTATTTCATAGATGATTAGATGGTTTACCTGTTCTAACATTTAGTTCAGACGTGACACTCTTTGTGATAAAGCTTGGGTTCGAATAACAATAATCATCGCAGAGATTCCAATCGATTATTAGAACATACCCTAAAGTTATATTCTGGCAATAACAACAAACCCTAAGTCAAAGGCTAAGATAATGTCAAATGGAAGAAAGAAAGGTTACGCGGGCAACACCGAGTAAAGCTACTAAGAACAATTCTAGAAAATTGAATAAGACATTTTAATATGAGTTTATATTTGAATTTCATGAATAATATCGTAAATTAACTACGCGGTTTCATTAACACAAACCTGAACTAGAAGCTTTGCACATTTGACGTCAGTGACTAATGGCACCGCGTAATCCACAGCCAAGCGGCGCGTGCGATAGCCGTGGGTAGTAAATGAAGATACTCGACGTGGTCCTCCTCTCATTGGCAGATTTATAACTAAATCTAATTGCCGTCTCGCCATAAAGTCTGCCAGATGCATAAGTTCACCATCCGATCGCACATCTTCAGGGTCTCCGATATGATCAAATGTCCACTGAACACTTTCTACCTGTAATCGAGCGCCATAAAATAATAAATAAACACGAACATATTCTATATTCGTCTAAAAATAAAATTATTTTTATTGTTATATATTTATAAAAAAGTTGCCTTACGTCAACACCATGCTCAGTGTAAAAGTCTCCGGTGCCCATACTCGCATACAATTTGTATCCCATCTTGTGTAAAATTCGTACGCTTGGAAGTAACTCCATTTTGTGCTGAAATTAGGAATTATTAAAAATACATTTATATGAAGATAATAATACTTTCAAACAGTGGGCTGATCTCACCTTGAATGTGCCAACTGATAGTAAAATGGCTTTTCTGGGTATCCTAAATCCTGTACTCATTAATGACTTTAAATAAGCTTCGTAACGATTTTCACCAAAGCATGCCACTTCACCAGTTGAAGCCATTTCTACGCCTAATGTTACATCTGCACCAGCTAATCTTGAGAAAGAAAACTGGGGAACTTTCACGCCGACTTTTCCACAGCCTGCCATAACATTAACAGGATCAACTGGTATTCCCAAAATAATTTTAGTGGCCATGGCAACGAAGTCGTGATCTAATGTTTTAGACACAAACGGGAAAGATCTTGAAACTCTGACGTTACATTCAATAACCTTAAGGTCATTATCTTTAGCAATGAGCTGCATGTTGAAGGGACCCGTAACATCTAACGTTTCTGCTATAATGCCAGCAATTTCTTTTATCTTCTCTAAAGTTTTCCCATTAATATCTTGCGGCGGTGTAACTAGAGTTGCATCACCAGAATGCACACCGGCATTTTCAATATGTTCAGACACCGCCATGCAAAATATTACACCATCAGCCGCGACTACATCGACGTCTATTTCTTTTGCATCCATAATAAATTTAGATATAACCACTGGATGATCCTTGCTTACTTGACTAGCTGATTTTAAATATGTTTCTAACTCTTGGTTTGAGTTAGCTACATTCATTGCCGCACCGCTGAGCACATACGATGGACGTACTAAACATGGATAACCTACTTCTTCGCAGAATGTAATTGCAGATTCTAAGTCAGTTAGTTCCTTCCACCTTGGTTGCATTATACCTTTACGATCTAACATTCTTGAAAATTTGAATCTATTTTCTGCATTGTCTATCATATCTGGTGATGTGCCTATAATAATTGCTTGTTGTCTATGTAGATCCATAGCAATATTGTTTGGTAATTGTCCTCCCATGCATAAAATAACACCATCTGGATGTTCGATATTATATATGTCCATAACAACTTCAAAAGAAATTTCTTCAAAATACAATCTATCGCTCATATCATAATCTGTACTGACCGTTTCGGGATTGTA
This sequence comes from Thaumetopoea pityocampa, assembly GCA_017165845.1. Lineage (NCBI taxonomy): Eukaryota > Metazoa > Arthropoda > Insecta > Lepidoptera > Notodontidae > Thaumetopoea > Thaumetopoea pityocampa. Next base: position 50,265 of record WUAW01022257.1, read on the forward strand.
ATTTACCATTATTGTCTTCTTGCTTTGATTTCTGAGTTCTCGCAAACAGCTAACAGCGCACCAGTCAAATTCAACGGAACTTCCTATTCTGTATACTCCAGAACCCATAACCATGATAAAACCACCTGGGAAGTCAAGATCATGCGTATTTCCATTATACGTTAAATAAAGGTAATTTGTAGAAGCTGGCCATTCAGCAGCAACTGTATCGATTTGTTTCACACAAGGTATTATTTTATATTCTTCTCTTATTTTCCTGACGGCGACTTCCGTGCTTTTTATTGCTGCAGCAATTTGTTTGTCTGAAAAGCCTATTTTCTTTGCCTTCTTTAATATATCATATGGGATGGAGCCATGATCGATTGTTTCTAATATTTGATAATAATAAATAATATTTTTAAATTTTTCTAAGAACCACATATCAATTTTCGTTAATTCATACAATTTTTCAATGGTATAACCTTCTCGCAGTGCAGCTGCTAAGACAAACATTCGCTTGTCTGTTGGCTCCCTAAGGTCAACATCATTGACTGCTTTGATATTAGGATCAAATCCATTTACATTTTCATCCACCATTCGCAAAGCTTTCTGAAACGCTTCCTCAAAATTCCTGCCGATGGACATAACTTCACCTACGCTTTTCATTGAGCTTCCTATTTTTGTACTAACTCGATTAAATTTGGCCAAGTCCCATCTTGGAATTTTAACAACACAGTAATCAAGACTAGGCTCAAAACATGCTGTTGTAACTCCAGTCACTGAATTTTTAATTACAGGTAATGGAATACCTAACGATAATTTAGCGGCTACGTATGCTAATGGGTAGCCAGTGGCTTTGCTAGCTAATGCCGAACTCCTTGATAATCTGGCGTTTACCTCTATAATGTAAAATTCTTCTGAATTTGGATTAAGAGCATACTGAATATTACACTCTCCAACAATACCAAAATGCTTAATTACTTTTATGGCAGTATTTCTTAACATATAATATTCTCTATTTGATAAGGTTTGACTGGGTGCAACAACAATCGATTCTCCAGTATGTATTCCTAGAGGATCAACGTTCTCCATGTTACAGACCGTTATACAGTTGTCAAAGGCATCACGTACTACTTCATATTCTACTTCTTTCCAACCCTTGAGAGATTTATCAATAATAAGTTGGTCAGAGTGAGACAACGCTTGATGGGCGAGTGTTTTAAGTTCATCTTCATTGTTTGCAAAACCAGAACCTAAACCACCCAAAGAAAATGCCGAGCGAGCCATCACAGGGTATCCTATTTGTGTTGCTGCTGCAAGAGCTTCGTCTACCGAAGTTACTGCAGCGCTAGGAGCAACTTTTTCACCTATTGCGTTAACTTTTTCAGCAAATATTTTTCTGTCTTCAGTATCAACAATGGATTGAATAGGTGTTCCTAAGACATTTACATTGTACTTTTCGAAAACTTTCGATTTTTGTAATTCCACTCCGCAATTTAAAGCGGTTTGTCCCCCAAACGTCAATAACACTCCTGTAGGACGTTCTGCTTTAATTACTTGCTCAACATATTCAGGTGTTATTGGAAGAAAGTAAACTTTATCAGCCAAACCTTTTGAAGTTTGTACAGTAGCAATATTTGGGTTTATCAGTACTGTCTGGATTTTCTCTTCTTGTAAGGCTTTGACAGCTTGTGATCCTGAATAATCAAATTCACCAGCTTGACCAATAGATAAGCCCCCTGAACCTAGAATTAATACTTTCTTGGGGCGTTCATGAATAGTAGGTACGAATTTTAATCTTTCTGTAATAATGTTGTCAATAATACAGGACTTTTTACTTTTATAAGTTTTAACTGCATCAATGAAAACATCAAAAAGACATTCCAAATCTGTTGGTCCAGCTGTGTGCTCAGGATGAAACTGTACACTAAAATATGGAGCAGATTTGTGGATAATACCCTCGTTAGTCTTGTCGTTTTCATTTGTGAAGAGAATTTTCCAATCTTTTGGTATTGTCTGCACATCCACGGCAAACCCATGATTTTGGGATGTCATAAAACATCTATTGGTTCCATTGTGTGTGCAAGGTAAATTATGCCCACGATTACCGTAACTGTAATTTAATAAAAATGTATTTAATAGTATGTAAATATGAATCGTACATATTTTTTTTTCCAAATAAAATGTGTTTAGTAAACCTGCTTACCAAGTTTTGTAAGTTTCGCAACCCGCAGCAGTAGATAGTAACTGATGTCCAAGACAAATACCAAATATTGGCTTCACATTACTTTTTTCCTCAAGAATTATTCTTAAATTATCAACCACTTTTTTGCATACTTCCGGATCACCTGGTCCATTACTGATGAACAACCCGTCGTATTCTTTTGGAATCAGTTTGTGGTCCCAAGGAACAAGTACAACTTTAGCATTCCTTTTTATTAAACATCTTATTTGATTATATTTTAAACCACAGTCTACAGCAACAATTGTAATTTCACCTTCAGGATTATATATTTTTGGTTTCTGTGGAATTGTAAAGATGAATATTTAAATTTATTTTCGGAATTATTACGCATATCAATTATTGAACTAAAACAATGCATAATACCTTGATGGATACTTCAGCTACTAAGTTTCTAGTATTTGGATCGGACAGTGGAGGCAATGTTCCGAATGGTGGTATGCCTTGTATGATTCGCCCTAACGTGACGCCTTCACGAAGGCGAAAAGTGAGGGCTCTAGTGTCAACATCGCAAAGGCCTGGGACGCCTCGAGCTGACAACCATGAGCCCAGGGAGCGTTTAGCACGCCAATGGCAAGCGCGGGTGCTAACCTCGCCAACTATTAGTCCAGCTGCCCATATACGATCCGATTCAAACCATCTGTAACGGTATTTTATCTATACTATAATAATATCAAGTATTTTATCTGTACTAATATAAAATCTGTTTATAAGTTTATATGTAGGGGGTAGTAATCTCCGGCCTAATGATCCAATTCTAATAATTTCTTCACTGCTAGAATGCTACATTACTTCTAAGTGCTATAGGCTGTAAATTATATTTACATCATGCATAGTAGCATAAGTTGGAAAGCAATACGATTACGAAGGTTTTCGAATGGATAGAAAGTCTATATAAGCGGAGCAGCGGGCAACAGCTAATATGATATATTAAACTTAACGTTGTTTGTATAGAGATCGTATTTAAGTAAAAAAAAATAAGAAAATGTTTTATATTTACATAATTACTTAAAAAGGTGCGCGCTTTAATGTCTGGTTACTAAAACAATGACGGTTTTCGGCGATATAGAGTCGTCTCTGTGCATCGTCGCACCTTTATCATTTTACTTGTAAGTAGTAATTTTGAGTCCGTTCAGTTTCAATGTTAGCGAACAGTTCATAATCAGTTTAATTGTGATATGTGTCAATGTTCGTGTACATTTCAACGGTATGTACACTAAGTTTAATGCTTAAATGTTTCCGAGTAGTGAGATATGATCCGTCCATTGTTATCATTGTGTTTTGTGACACTCGTCAGTTATGTGTTGGTATGAGCTGCCATTGAACAGGGAAATTACATTAAATACCTTGCTTGTATCGACAGGTAGGCTCTCTTACCGAATAAATAGAGTTTACGTTATGATGTTATAATATAACAAGCATTTGCCTACGGCTCCGCTCGCGTGAATTTCAGTTTTCCGCTACATAGGTTTTCCCGAAACAATCATAGATTTATATATAGTCTTAGAATCACTTTAACTTGAGCTCTCGTACCTTAACGGCGGCTACTAAAACAGGAATCAAGCCGTAACTTCAATTCTACTAGATCGACTTTGATGAAACATGCCGCAGTATATTTAAGTCGGACTAACATTAAAACTGTAACAGTTTGACCAAAATTCGTCTGATTTTTTGCAGGAAGCTCGAATAAACAAACAAACGAACGTCGACGAATTTGATTTCAGAAGCCCTTAATTAGTCGAGCTGAGTAGTTTTTTTTAAATATGATTGTTTTTTAAATATAAATGATTTACAAAATTTGACATTTTATAATAGTATAAATAAATAGACTATTTTAATGTAACTAAGAAATCAAACCAAACTGATTCTTAGCATTTCTTCTTGTGGTATCGTATTAAGGAATTTAGGCTCTATCTACTAAATGTAGACGAACTGCTACAGAATATATATATATATATATATATATATATATAT
>WUAW01022270.1:7353-20266 GCA_017165845.1 Thaumetopoea pityocampa
TTTATATCATACTATTATAAAATTATTAAATGTCAAATTTTGTAAATCATAGATATTAAAAAAAACTACTCAGATTGACTAATTAAGGGCTTCTGAAATCCGTCGTTGTTTGTTTGCTCAAGCTTCACGAAAAAATTATAGAATAGATTTTGATTATACTATTACAGTCTTGAAGGTACTATTCCGGTTTAAATACTGCGGCATGTTTCATCAAAATCAATCGAGTAGAAATGAAGATACAGCTTGATCCCTGTTCTAGTAGCCGCCGTAAAGGTACGAGAGCTCAAGTAAAAGTGGTTATTAAGCTTTTGTATGTAAATCTGTGATTGTTTTGGGATTTTCCATGTAGCGGACCGACATTCACGCGGGCGGAACCGCAGGCAATATTAGTTAGGATTGAAATTTGTTTTGGAGATTTATTAATTGAAATTGGATTGAAATAGACCGGCTAAAAATAAGGTGTAACTGCACTTCGGCTTCGGCAGAATCAGTACCTGTCTTTCTATGCCAATGAGTCCGGGGTTTGAATCCAGGTAGGGGCAACCTTTGTGTTATGAGCACATTGATTCATGGATGTATTCGTCTATATATGTATTAGTATTTATTTATATAAGTACTAGCTTTTGCCCGCGGCTCCGCCCGCGTAAATGTCGGTTTTCAGCAACATGGGAAATCCCAACACAATCATAGAGTTATATAAAAAAAACTTTAACCACTTTTACTTGACCTCTCGTACCTAAGCGGCGACTACTAAAACAGGGATCAAGCTGTATCTTCAATTCTACTGCACTGATTTTGATGAAACGCGCCGTATTGATAAAGCCGGAATAGTGCCTTTAAGACTATAATGGTTTAATCAAACATTATCCGTTGGTTTTTGCGTGAAGCCCGAACAAACAAACAAACATCGACGGTTTCGGTTTCAGAAGCCCTTAATTATAATCTGAGTAGTTTCTTTGAAAATTTGACATTTAACAATTTTATAATAGCGTAGATGTTTATCGTTGTCCAGTACCTAAGATACAGGGAATTCTATCAGTCTAATAGTTTGGGACTAGATCAGTGCGCGTGACACTCTCCACAACATTAATATTATTAAAACACAAAAACAACACATTAATCAAATTGCATAAAAATCATTAATTAAGTTTTATCAGCGTATAATGAAGATATATAGTAAGATAGAGTAAGATAGCAGATAAAATATAAACTCTAGATACAACGATTAGATTGAACCTTGCAATGTTTTTTCCTGCTTAACTTTATCATTACCAACTTTTTGAGCCAGAGACAATCTTCTTAATTTTCTCCATTTTACCCTTCTGTATTTGACTACAGCATTATACGTAGATAGGGTTTACTGCACACTAGTAAGCAGTACTGGGCAGTATTTGAATTCATCATCATCATATCAGCCCACAGACGTCCACTACTGAACATAGGCCTCCTCCAATGATCGCCACACTGAGCGGCTATGAGCCGCCTGCATCCACCGATTGCCTGCGACATTCACCGGGTCAAAGTCAAAGTCAAAAATTTTTTATTCATGTAAACCTAAGAGGTACTTATGAATAGTCAAGAATCTACCACCCGCTCGGAAAGTTGTTTCATCGATCGTTGGTTCATCTAGTTGGGGGTCTATCCGCATTACGCTTTCTGGTCCATGGTCGCCACTCCACACAAAGACCCCAACGTCCATCGGTTCTGCGAGTTATGTGCCCCGCCCACTGCCACTTCAGTTTTGCAATCCTTTGCGCTACGTCGGCGACTCTAGTTCTCCTGCGGATTATCTCATTACGGAAGACTGTCTTGCATTTGAATTACTTGTAATTAAAATACGTAATTAAAATATAAATACATATTTGGCATTTATATTAGGACCTTGAATAAATTCTCGCTGTTTCTACAGCAGTTTCTAGCAGCAGTAATACTTCATGCATGGAATTTCGAATGATAACGCACTTGTAAGGAAGTACTGTATCTAGCCTTAAATTTCAGTATATAGTATAGTAGTTGACTATAGTATAAACAAAGTAATTTTTTATTAGTTTTGAAAATGTCTACTTTTGTGCCAAATAAAGTGTATTTGCGGGGAATTTTATTACACAATTTTTTTTTTCAAAAGAAATCTGCAGCTGATGCACACAGAATTCTTGTTGAGACTTACGGCGACAATGCTCTGTCGGATACGACATGCATATACTAGTTTCGACGTTTCAAAAATAATGAATTTCAACTTGAGGTTAAAGAACGTTCTGGCGCTTCGAAAAAAATTTGAAGAGAAAGAATTGGAGGAATTGCTTGATCAAGACCGATGTCAGACGCTTGGAAAAAAATTACCAGTAGATAGGTCAACAGTTTCGAAACGTTTAAAACTATTAGGAATGGTCCAGAAGCAAGGGCATTGGGTACCGTGTGAATTGAAGCCGATAGACGTCGAACGGCGTTTTCTCACGTGTGAACTACTTCTTCAAAGACAGAAGAGAAAAGGTTTTTTGCATCGTATCGTGACTGGAGATGAAAAGTGAATACATTACAATAATCCAAAGCGTAGAAAATCGTGGAGTAAACCCGGCCATGTATCAACATCGTCCGCAAAACCAAATATCCATGGTTCGAAGGTTCTTTTCTGCATTTGGTGGGATCAGCAGGGTGTAATTTATTACGAGCTGCTTAAACCAAATGAGACTGTTACAGAACATCGCTATAGACTTCAACTGATACGTTTAAGTCTAGCCCTAGAAGAAAAACGGCCGCTACACGAGGAGAGACACGACAGTGATTTTGTTACATGACAACGCGCGGCCTCGTGTAGCAAAACCAGTAAAAACCTACCTAGAAACACTTAAATGGGAAGTTTTACCCTACCCGCCGTATTCACCTGACATAGCCCCTTCTGATTTTCACCTATTCCGTTCGGTGGAACATGGCTTGGCTGAGCAGCGCTTACATTCTTACGACAATTCTTATACTAAAGAATGGCTTGATTCATGGATAGCCTCAAAAGACATCGTTTTTCCGACGAGGAATACAATTATTGCCAGAAAGATGAGAGAAGGTGGTCTCTAGTGATGGACAATACTTTGAATGAAATGTTTTTGATCCTTATATTTTAAATAAAGCTTTTATTTTGTAAAAAAACAGCGAGAACTTATTCAAGGTATTATTATATTTCATACATACATACACTCACGCCGATATCCCATAAGGGTAGGCAGAGACCATAGTATGTACCATACTACATACATACATACAGTCCGCGAATTAATGGAGAGGAAAAGAAAAAGGATGAGGTAGGAAAGGTGTATTGAGTAAGGAATATGGAATTTTGGACTAGGATATAGGATACTACTATCTCGGAAGGAGTAGAAAGAGACAGTAGTAGCTCGGGAGGGTGGGGTCGCTTACCCGTATACTTAAGTCTATTTGCCGGACGGGCTAAACGACTAAGTACTCCCTGATCTTGTAATAATAATGCGACATGTTTTACCAAAGTTGGTCCAGTAGAATTGATGATACGCCGTTAAGGTAAGCAGTGGATTTACACGGACTGATAATGGTCCATGGCTGTAATTATCTTGTCTGCAGCGTAACGGGTCAATAGAGTACGACGGGTCGTTCAACATGAACACGGGAGCGAGCGACTTCTCCCAGCTCGGCAACGTTGAAATGTGGCGTTTCTCCAACCGGACGCACTACAGGGACGAGTGCGGCGAGGTGAAGGGCTCCACGGGCGAGCTGTGGGCGCCGGAGCTAGGGCAGCCGGAGGTGTACGTGTTTGCTCCCGACGTCTGCACGTGAGTATACAATTGTATCAAACTTTAGCCACGTTGCGATCGCGGTGGATAAGGTTGTTCATAGTGATTTGAAATATCTTGACTCTATGTGGTAGTCAGTATCAGAATGTTGCGTATTCAGCTGTCTCGATCACGTTCGTGATTTGTCGGGAGGCACTTCGTAGTTAAATGAAACATCGCGTCGGTTCCATGGTAGCTACCATTTGTTGTGTCCTCATGGCGCGGATGGCAGGGGGGGGGGGAGGAGAGGATAAGGTCGACTCGTGAGAACGTGTCTGGTCGTCCGGTTACAATGTTTTGTGTAGTAAGCAAAAATCGAATTAAGTACAATGTTGGTAATTCTGCTGTAACAGAGCAGAATTTAGACTCCATCTTTTTCTAATGCTAAACGTGAAAATGCATGCACCATATATGTACATATATGTACCGTATATGTGTGTACCATAATACTTAGTGTAGGGCCTTAACAAGTTTCGAGAATTATTTATTTTCAATATTTTATTTATATTTTTAGGTATTACAGTACATAGGTCAGGGAGTACTTAGTCTTTTAGCTTATCCGGCAAATAGACTTAAGTATACGGGTAAGCGACACCGGCCTCCCGAGCCACTACTGTCTCTTCCTTTTCCTTCCAAGATAGTAGTATCTTATATCCTATAGTCCTTCACCTAAATTCCATATTCATTTCTCAATACACCTTTCCCACCTCATCCTCTTTCCTTTCCTCTCTCTAACGCCGTGGCAATGCAACGAGGAACTTTAATACTTTTGAACCTTATAAAATGGCGGAGTCTTGGTTCGCCATCCGACACGTCTCATTGCCCGCGGAGGCGAAATGTGGGTTGCGAATAGCCACTTTGCTACATGAAACGATCGTAGCAGGTGGAAGGAAGTGGTCTCTGCCTACCCCAATGGGAAAGAGGCGTGACTGTATGTATATAGTATGTACTATGGTCTCTGCCTACTCTTATGGGATATCGGCGTGAGTGTATGTATGTATGTACAATAAATGGAAAATTTTAATGATATTTAAATATTAAAAATTTTATTGTCCAAGTGAGTTCCACCAGTTTGTTGACGTAGTTCAAGGCGGATTCGCAAATTCTCAAAAACACGTCGACAGGTTGTCCTTGGGATGGCGTTCATTTCCCGTACAATGTTTTGTATTAACTGGTTTATTGTTGTTGATTGTCTTCATAGACTGTTGATATTAAGTATCCGCATAAAAAAATGAACATACGGGCTGATATCCGGGCTACTGAATGTCTCCTCCTCGTGAAATCAGTTTTCTGGGGAACATTTCCTTCAAACGGTCCATGGACAGTTTAGCTGTCCTGCTGAAAGCAGGTCCTGCAATTCAGACCTTGAAATTCCTGCAGGAATCGCGGACAATACCTATTAACTTACTACCTATAAATATTATGTCCACTCAGATTTGTAATCAATGATTATAATAACATTAAAACGCGTGCCTTATGTTTGACGGCATGTAATAGATACGAATGTGTTTTGCTATGTCGCGTCATTTGTTGTGCATGCACTCCTGAACTGATTGAAAACTATAATATTATCGCCAATGCATTAGAGTCGATAAATAAAGTAATTTGCGCTTCAGTTACTTGCTTTAATACTTCTGAGACTGCTGGGACACGTACTTATATCCTAATCAACTTTAATCGTAGATGCCAACTATCAATCTACTAAAATTTCTTGCACTTGCTTCATTGTGAATGGGTCTTTCTTCTATTGATATAATAAGGATATAACAACCAGTTTTAGTTGAGCTCTCGTACCTTAACTACTATTACAACTACTACTACACAGCTACTAAAACAAGGATCAAGCTGTATCTTCAATTTTGATGAAAAATGCCACAGTATTTAAATCGAAATAATACCTTTACGACAGTAACAGTTTGGCCAAAATCTACCCGTTGATCTTTCTATGAAGCTCGAAATTCCGAAACAATCATAGACTTATATAAATAGCCTTATAACCATTTTAACTTGAGCTCTCGTACTTTAAGGGCGGCTACTAAAACAAGGATCAAGTTGTATCATCAATTCTACTGGACCGATTTTGACGAAACAACTACAGTATGTAAGTCAGAATAGTACCCTTAAGACAGTTTAACCAAAATCTACCAGCTAATTTTTACGTAAAGCTTGAGCAAACAAACAAACAAACATCGACGGATTTGGTTTCAGAAGTTCTTAATTAGTCGATCTAAGTAGTTTTTTTTTAATATCTCTTGTTTAAAAAATTTGACATTTAATAATTTTATATTACGGCCACCTACACCGGCCATCTACAAGATGGACCGACGACCTGGTGAGGATCGCTGGGTCTCGCTGGATGCGGGTGGCTATGGACCGGTCGCGCTGGAATTCGATTGGAGAGACTTATGTTCAGCCGTGGACAAGTATGGGCTAAAATGATGATGATGAATTTTATAATAGTTTAAACAGATTAATGTATTATTTCTTAAATTAACTTTTCTTTATCAGTCTGTCGAAGTCCTTTGCTGAGTATTCCATATCCTCCTTAAAAGGGTGGTGTTCACCTTAATTTGCGCATTTCGCAGGTATCATGAAAACAGCCGTAGGTGTATTCATCATTTCATCTTTTTCCGTGGATGCTGTAAGAACCAGTTAAGAGACGCGTCAGGATCATAAGAGTAGAGTTAGCCCACAATTCAATCAACATTTAATGCGATCTCCAAGACTAATCAAATCACAAATCCAAAACAAATCACTCACTTTTTTGGTTAGTTTCCAGCAGTAGAACTCCACGAACTTGCGTGTGATTTACTGCACGAGACTTATAGCTGATAAAAAGTTTTATACAAAACACCGCAGCTAAGAGATAACTTTGCGCCGTCCAGCCTTATTTTACAATCGCCATCGAAAAAAAAGAATCATGAAAAGATTATTCTAGGTACTCGAGATAATTGCGACCCGCGATCAATAACTTTGATTTTTTTAATTTTTTTTTTAGTTTTCAATATTATAACCTGTCGTTAATATTTTGTGTACTTGTTATTAACTAGCTGTTGTATATAACAACTTGTATACAAATCATCATCAGCACCGACCCATCTAATGTCCCACTGCTGGGCACGGGTCTCCCCTCAGAATGAGAGGGGTTTAGGTTAGAGTCCACCACGCTGCCTTAATGCGGGTTGGCAGACATCAGACGCCACTTTCTTCACTTTGTGTACACCAGAGGTCCTCAAACTTTTTTGTCTTGTAGCCCACTTGTAATTTTTTTCACTTTTGAATAGATCTCCAAAGCGTAGTTAATATAACATTGTTGTAAATATATTAACTTCAAATGTGTTTTTAACAGTTGACGTGGACTCCTTGCAGGTCATCGTCGACCCCTGGGGGTCGTTATAGACCACTTTGGGTATCAGTGGTATATACACTCTATCTCGTTTACTCGCTCGCTTTCCAATCAATAATAATTGTTTTTTTTTTTTCAGATATTTAATACTGAGCAAGGAGCGTGACGTCACGGTACTAGGCGTGTCAGGTGTTCAGTACTCAGCCAACGACTCCACGTTTGACAACGGTTGGAACTACCCGCACATGGTGAGTTTTTAAAGAAATATTTTCAAATATATTTTTTTGCAGATTTCACCTCATCATCGACAATCCATATTGTCCCACTACAGGGCACGGTCTTAGAATAAGAGGCGTTAGGTTATAGTCCAACATGGTAGCCTAATGCGGGTAGGATTCATCTATTCTATAATAATTGTAGTGATATATGCACATTTTATGACATACATACTCTCGGCCATCTTCGGGCGCGCTCGGACAGTTTCGTGCGCGCGAGCGGCGCGTTAGCGGTCGCTATTACACTCAAGGAAACCATCAAAAGAACACATTATTACAATTGTACATCAAAATATTAATTACAAGAAAATAAACGGATATTACATTATTAGTATATCTTTAATACGAACCGAAGCCTATGGAAAGATCACATACGCACTTCTAAATCGATTCGACCTTCAGAATTTATGATACGATTAGAACAAAGAAATCAATATATATGAGATAAACATACACAAATTTATCGTTTTTATTCATATATAAATACAATACAACACCACTTAGATGTGTCATCGGCAAACTGTGTCAAATCGAACTTCAATGAATTTATTGCGGCCACAAATCATGAATGTGTCTTTACTGCAAGTAAAAATAAACCTTACGCGATGGTTTTAAGGTTCAAAATAAAACGTAGTAAAGAATTAACAAAATCATAATGACTGATACGCTTGAAGCGGCAACCTATTCGTTTCGTCGTGTGGACATTGGAAATACGTTTATTAGTATGGATTGAGCGAGTACTGACAAATTAGCTTGGAGACGTTTCAGCGTTTGTAGTAGTGTTTGTATACTCAGTGAATAACATACATACATACATACCCTCACGCCGATGTCCCATAAGGGTAGGCAGAGACCATAGTATATACTACATACATACATACAGTCACGCCTCTTTCCCATTGGGGTAGGCAGAGACCACTTCTTTCCATTTGCTACGATCGTTCAATGTAGCAGAGTGGCTATCCGCACAGTGAATAAAACCGGAATAAAACAGTTTGCGCTAGCTACCACGTGCCTCGCGCTCTCGCATCAGTCGCTTATAGGTATGTTATTTACACATATAAAATCACGTTTAAATGTATAGTATTAAATTCTTCTTAGTCGGTGGCTTCCTTTAAGGTCGTATCCATAATATTAAGTACCTACAAAAAAGCATAGAAAAGTATTTGTTTATTTACCTATCTGCTGACTGTACACTACTACAAATTCAAAAACGTCTCCAAGCTGAATTGGCTGTAGCTACTTGTGTACATTGTTGAAACCACTGACAATAACCATGTATAACATTCATCTTTATAAAGGACAATGTGGACGTTTTCAAGAAAAGACTGAACAGGTTTCTACTAGGCTAGTGCGCACTACCACCTAAGACTACATCGCCACTGACCATCAGGTGGGATTGTAGTCAAGTGCTAGCTTATTACAATTAAAAACAACCACACAATTTGTTGATAAGCAAATGCTATTTATTATAAATTGATTATTTAGTTGACAACTTGTAATCAGTGAAAATGTCTGACTTCTGATGATAATCAAGTACCTACTTGGTGTTTATGATTTTGTTATTATGATATCATTTAATTTTGTAATAATTATTTTGTAGAATGACCTATTTTTAAGCTAGTAATTGTAACTATAATTGTGCGTGTACGGTCAATACAAACATCGGTGTGAGGCCGATTTCAAGCGGATCCAAAGAAGTGGGACTTATACATTCATAACCATTCATGAGAATTATCTCATTATCATCCCAACTCAAAAAATCCCAACAAATTCCAGGGTGTGTTGGGATCATTAGATCCAAACACACCCTGACAAGCTCGTTTACCTTCTGATATCACTCACCGTCGTGAAAATACCGCGTTGAGATACATCTGTTCCTCTTGGTCTCATTCACTCCTAACATCTCAATACTTTCGTCTTTCTTTCATCAACTGACACACTTCATTATTCTTAATCTATCATCCCTCCCCGTTCATTCACTCATTAAAATGTATGAAAAGATGTATGGATGTGGATGAGGCGAGAGGTGTGCCAAGATTGTTGTATGTGTTAAACTGTGGTCTCTGTTTACCCTTATGGTATACCGGCGTTAGTGTATGCAATTTTGTACACTAATTTGTTTGAATGTAGCTGCACTGATTTAAATATATTGTAACACTTGTAATGGCCTGTATGCGCGATAAACGATATGAATCTGCATCTTGTTTGTCAGTGGTCGACTGCGCATGTTGCAGGCGTGCTACTGCAGCGAGGACCGCGTGGACTGCATGCCGCCCGGCATCCTGGACGTGTCGCGGTGCCGGTTCGGAGCCCCGGCCTACGTCTCCCTACCCCACTTCTACAACACCGACCCGTACTACCCCAGCAAGATAGACGGCCTCAACCCCACCGAGTAAGTCACTTCATGACGCGAAGGTATATGAGCACATGAGTGAGATTCGATTGACGACTCGAATATACCGGGAAAATGTAAGTGGAAGTGTCGAAAGAGGGCGACCATGAAAAAACCTACCTTGATCAAATCAGCAAGTTGTGTCAAAAAAGTCAATTTCGTAGCACCTTTAATCGAAGAAATTGTATGAAAAGATGTATGATATGGATGACGTGAGAGATGTGTCCGGATCGTAGTATGTGGCGAACTGTGATCTCTGCCTACCCTTATGAGATACTGGCGTGAGTGTATGTATGTATGTATATATGTATTTCTGAACACAAAGATGCAGTGCCGGCTAAAGCCAGCGCGGGGCCCGTACTAAATGTTCACAGGGCCCCTTGAATTCCATTTAAATAAAACAGATTAAAATGTAAGATTAAACCTATTAAAATTTAGGATCTAATAAAACAGAACATGTACAAAAAGGCTTTTCGTGATTAATTATGATAGAGATTAGTTAACTTTTGTATTGATCACCCTTTCAGAAACTAGGTGTATGTACCTAGTTCGTAATACTTATCTATAATGATAAAATTGTTAAATACCAAATTTTGTAAATCAAAGATATTTGATAAAAAAATTACTCAGATCAACAAATTAAGGGCTTTTGAAACCAAATCCGTCGATGTTTGTTTATTTGTTTGTTTGTTTGTTCAAGCTTTACGCAAAAACTAAGGGGCAGATTTTGGTTAAACTGTTAAAGTCTGAAAGATACTATTTTGGCTTAAATACTGCGGAATGTTTTATTAAAATCTGTCCAGTAGAATTGAAAATACAGCTTGATCCCTGTTTTAGACAGCTCAAGTAAAAATGGTACCAAAGCTTTTTATGTTAATCTTTGTACCTTTTAACAGAAATATAGGTTGGTATTCGCTAAAAATGCTATCTCGTTTTGGCGTTTGGCATTAGAAAAAGATAGGGAGAGTCTAAATTCAGTTATGCTGCGTTACAGCAGAATTACCACTAATGCCTTTAAGAAAACAGTGAATAGGTTCTTAATAGGCTAGTACCTTTTACCATCTTAGGCTACATCGCCAATTACCATCAGATGGGATCGTAGTCAAGTACTGGCTTCAATATGGAAAAAAGATGGTAAATGTTAATAATGGCCTCATGTTCCCAGTGACATGAACTTCAGGATGGCCCTGGAGATGTTCACGGGCATACCGTTGGCGGTGTCTGCACAGCTGCAGATCAACCTGCTGGTGCGCCACATCGCCGGTATCAGGTCAGTGTAAGACCTATAATGACCTGGGCAATTTGAAACATTGAAATCAACCCGTACTAGGCCAGCGCGGTAGACTACGGCGTAATCCCCTCCTGATCAGGGGAGGTCTGTGCCCCTGTAGTGGGGACGATATGGACTGAGGATGATGAAAATTAATGAATTTTTCCAATCGTCAAAGCGCCCCTCTGTATGAAGCTAAGTACAAGAAAGTTAAGTACAAGTAATATTGACTTAATGTACCCACACTAATGTCCGCGGAGTGATTACAGAAGAAACAAATGAAAGTGAAAAGCGCGCGCGGTGAAGACTGGTGATGAAAAGTCAAAAGATAAACAGAGAAATTAGAACGAATCAAAGTTTATAATTAACGTGGAATTGTATTAATGAATTATTTATCCGAATGAAAGTGGTCATTTTTAAACATCAAATTATCGAGTCCAACCCCGAAGTACCATTTGAGGACTTTTCACCTTTCTTCCCCATACTTTTAGATTTTTTCACTCATGCACAGATGAATTCACCCTGTGTATCAAAGTAGCAAGTACATCTGATCAATTCATATATCGCTCATCCAATAGAACAATGACGTAATTTTTGCGATTTATCAGAAGAAGCGTTTCAGTTTAAAATTGGATTATACCGATTTTGTAAATTATATCGATTATCACGATTTTTCATAATATATTTATAGATTATTATTAATAATTTGAGCATTCTCGAAAAAATCCATATTAAACAANTGTACCATTTGAGGACTTTTCACCTTTCTTCCCCATACTTTTACATTTTTTCACTCATGCACAGATGAATTCACCCTGTGTATCAAAGTAGCAAGTACATCTGATCAATTCATATATCGCTCATCCAATAGAACAATGACGTAATTACATTTTTGCGATTTATCAGAAGAAGCGTTTCAGTTTAAAATTGGATTATACCGATTTTGTAAATTATATCGATTATCATGATTTTTCATAATATATTTATAGATTATTATTAATAATTTGAGCATTCTCGAAAAAATCCATATTAAACAACAAATCATCCAAATTGAACACAAAATAAAATTTTAACTTTTTTGCAATTACGTCATTATTCTATTGGATGAGCGATATATCGGATTGGCAACTAACTGTAACTTACATTAATCTCTCTCTTATTTGTTGTTTCGCGTCGGCGTAATAATATCACCACTCATCTCTTCCAGTGGATGCTGTGAGAACCAGCTCCTTAGCTGGTGTCAAGATGCGTTATTTTCTTATTCATTCAAAATCTACTGCGATCTCCAACACGCCTGTCAAGCTTTAAGAGATTATGTTAAATAACACCTTTTTATGGAGAGGCTCATGTTCAGCGGTGGACTACAAGAATCATTTGGAGATGATCGTGGACGGTAGTAAATTCCACCGGTCAATTATTTCACTTCATGTCCATTCCGTTATGTTTCCAGTATAAATAACGGCCTTCCGGATCCGGACGTGTTGGTGCCCATGTTCTGGTTCCGCCAGGAGGTGATGCTGACGCCGGATTTCGCGGCGATGGCCACCACCGCACTGCGCCTACGTTACTGGATGCAGTACGCTTTTTACGCGATCACGGTCAGTGTGAATTGCTATTTATAAGTTATAATTACATACATACTTACAGTCACGCTTTTTCCTGGCTCTCTGGCGGGGAACCGAACCCCGGTCTTTCGGGTGACAGGCGGGGATACTGACCACTATACTACAAAAGAATTGGCGTAGGCACAGATCACTTCTTTCCACTTGCTACGCTCGTTTAATGTAGCAAAGTAATTAACCTTTTAGCCTGTCCGGCAAATATACTCCC
>WUAW01022276.1:15971-28568 GCA_017165845.1 Thaumetopoea pityocampa
GAGAGTCAATAATACCGTTATAATTGACTCCGATATAGCTGGTACAGTGAGGTAAAATATTTTGAGCGTTAACTAATATCTTGCATGCAAGATTAATGATATAGCTCGCGAATAATACTAATAGGGTAATAAAAAAGGTTTAATATAATGAGTAGCAACACGATAAATTGTAGAAAAAAAAAGTTACTGTTGTGATATAAAAACAAAACTTTCCCTACAGATATATTCGTTCCGCAGCGAGATCGCTGCCGATAGGTAAGCAGATAGCCACCTATCATGTGCTTGTCTTGATGCATTTATATCTTATATAGGTAGTTTAGTAGTGTAAATGTCATCGACGTTATTATTGGCCCGTGTTACTTTTGTACCCGGTCTACCCTTTATCGTTACTGGAGTTCCCTGTTCGTTTTTATTACCCTTACTTTACGTAGCGCTCGTGAATAATTATTCAAATATGATCGGCCACAAAATGAGTAGCTATTACTGGAATAATTAAAATGTACTCGAATTTACTCGATATAGCTTCTACTCGAGTAATTTGAATAAAATAGTTTGAATAACCATCGCTAATACTCATTGTGTATCGATCGCTGGTGTTGATATAATTCTACCGTAGGTACAAATCCTAGTCTGTGGATATTCCTATATTTTTTGATGATTTTGTCTTTATTCTGAGATGCTTTTATATTCGTCGTCTGTGGTTCATGCTTTATAGAATTTGTGTAGACTTAGTTATTTAGACTTTGTGGTATTTTGTGACTTGCATACATTAAATTCATGAGATTAAAGTATTTTTAAGAAAAACCAAAATAATACTTTGCAATCATGCCGCGGATCATGATAAAAGGAGGTGTTTGGCGCAACACGGAGGTTTGTAAATTATTTAAATTGGCATCATGTTATAATATATAGTTAATATAATTTTATTAATGATCAGTTTACACCAACAGGATGAAATCCTCAAAGCGGCTGTTATGAAATATGGTAAAAATCAATGGTCTCGAATTGCATCCCTGCTTCATAGAAAGTCTGCTAAACAATGCAAGGCTCGTTGGTACGAGTGGTTGGACCCGAGCATCAAGAAGACAGAATGGTCTCGTGAAGAGGATGAAAAACTTCTTCACCTTGCTAAACTTATGCCCACGCAGTGGAGAACCATCGCTCCCATCATTGGACGTACAGCTGCACAATGCCTCGAAAGATATGAATATTTGCTGTAAGTTATTTCAAAGATAATTACTATATCTTAGAGTAACACTGCAAATCCCTGACTTGTTCCATGGTGCAATTTATTTATTGATCAACTCAAATTTCATATAGCGAACAAAGTGGCAATTTTTTTTTTACATGACAAATTGATACAATTTGCTGTGTTGTGCCAGCATAATAATGCATCACTCCATTTAATCACGTTGATGCTGTGAGAACCAGCTAACATCCCATACCAGGATAATGGGGAGCAGCATCATTCTGTTATTCAATCAAAATCAACTGCAATATCCAAGATGTCTGTTAAGCATGTAGATATGGCAAATGCTTCCTTTTTGAACAGGATGCTAATGTCCAGCAGAGAACTTCCATTGGCTTATTATGATGATAATAAACTATAATTTATTTACATATGTACTCTATTAATCCAGACAGCAGCATATTGCACATTCCAGTCACCAATCTTAATCAAATAAAAAATTCATACTTAACTATTTTTGTTACTATCTAGGAACTGTGCTTATTGTACCTTAAGCAAAGAGGTAATGGAGTATATAGCCACTCCTACATGGGCTGTGACATTTAAGTTTTATGTGATTACAATCAGTCTGAGTGAAAATACAAAGATCTGTCATTATAAAATATCAATTAACATATCAATTTTCAAACTATGAACTTCATGGACTAAATCCAATTTGAAGTCTTATAACTACTTATTTTTAATTAAAAATCTGTAGATATCAGGATTGGTTTGAATATTAATTTCAGTATAGCCTAATACTGAAAATCATGTGCTAAGTTTCATAAGCCAGTTCTTCAGTAAAAGGCCAAAATTAGGATCATAACCATTGTTTCAATCTACATCCATCAATATTCTAGCTAAACTCAGAAAATATTCAAAATTAAAATCATACTCATAAAATTATGGGAAGCCTATAAGTTGACCAGGCTGTGTCAGTAGTGTAGGTATACATATGTAATTTCTCATTCTGAAAGGAGACTTGTGTGTTGAAGTGGGACATTAGATGGGTTGATGATGATGATGTAATTTCTCAAGGTAAGGAATAGTCCTTATTCTGTGATAGCTCAGACCCCAAAAATACTAAAATAGCTATATATTGTCAGTATACCATAGAAAAAGTTCCTCTTCTTCTTCTTAGTTTATGGCATTTGACCAATTTGTTACAATTCTGCCAATATATGAAAGTATCATAAACTTAGGGGGTGATGAGCAGTGAAGATAAAAAATTTTGGTAGTAGAAGGACAGAGGGTCCTACTACCAAAGTCCTATAACCAGGGTAATAAATCTGCTTTTATTGCAGATTTATTATGGTCATAGGATGCAAGAATACATAGACACATTGTCAGTAGGATTAGTTAGACAAACAAAAGCTATGAGAAATATTTACAGGTTGGTGAGTTAATGAGGAAATTATTTACACTTTGAAGTTATTCATATTTTTCAATTATTTAAGTCAATTTCACTAACACTTACCTGTCTCTTTTTAGTTATAAATTTTATCTCTATGTATAATCTAAAAAACAAAAAATGTTTACAGGAAAGCAAATGTGAATGTTTGTTCATGTATTTTGTTTAAATAAAACTTGACCAAAGAGCATACAGTTTATTATAGGATTACATAATAATATCAAATTTATTATATTTTGCTATAATTTTCATTAAATAAAACATTTTGAATTGGACAATCATTTATGTACCATTCATTTGATTTTATTATAGCATTTTAGAAAGGGTAGCCTAATATTTAAAAAAATGTACAAATTGTATACCAATGCAGTTTGTACATATTTTTTTCAATACTTTATGTGATTATATATCCAAATAACACTTACCCAAGTAAAAATAAATTGCTCTCTAAAATGAATATTTTTTGGTGTTTCAAGAAATAAAATACGATATTTAAGAATCGAACTCTAGTAAGAGACCAGGCATCCTGCAAGCGCATATGTTAACTGTTGCTTCTGCATGATGCAATTATGTCTGCATCTGACTAAACTTATTATTTTACATAGGGATCAAGCTCAAAAAAAGGAGGAAGGGGAGGACATGGGTGATGATCCTCGCAAGTTGAAGCCGGGCGAAATAGATCCCAATCCTGAAACTAAGCCTGCTAGGCCTGATCCCAAGGACATGGACGAAGATGGTAAGATCATACAAATTTTTGTATATGTCAGCATCACTTATATTCTTTTAATTATAGACTTGTCATAAGATGCAATAGTAGTAAGCTTGCCATTGATGGGACAGCAGCAACTACCGATGTAGGAGTATATTTTTTGACAAAAATAAAATATTGACAAATCCCTTCAAATGTTGTTTTATGAGGAAGTCTTATGTCCGACATTATTTTTTGATAATGAGCATTCCGTAAGGTGTAAATCCCTGTTGAATGTTTAAGTGCAGTAAAAATAAGACATCCTCATAATCCTCATCTTAATTTTTATTACTGCTTTATATCAAATTAAAATCCTTTACTTGCTAATGATTAGCATCATCGAAGGTCCTTATTTTTCCATCTTATACATGTTATACACAAATTAAAATCTCGTTTCAGAGTTGGAGATGCTGTCGGAAGCGCGTGCGCGTCTGGCCAACACTCAGGGTAAGAAGGCCAAGCGAAAGGCGCGTGAGAAACAGCTAGAGGAGGCGCGTCGGCTCGCGGCCTTGCAGAAGAGACGAGAACTAAGCGCCGCCGGCATCGCCGTGCCGATTAGGTATGTCCACCGCAGCATTCTCGCGACCCGAGTCAGGGTCTACACTTATTGCAGGGTATGCGGCTATGATAGTGCTAATTAAGTATAATTTAACATCAGATGCTATACTAATTAATTATTCTCTTTATAGAAGATTATTTGTGTTCTTATTTCTATATATTAAATCTTGTACACCCAACTCTTCTGACACGGTCCCTTTTACACGATTTTGAAATAACACGGTTCATCAATATATTTTACACGAATTTTTTGTTCTAGCACTAATCCAAAAAAAAAATTGACCTTGTATGAGTGACTTGGCATATTTCATGGCTTGTTTACTTTGTATTCTGAAGTTACGGGGAATACCTGCGTTTCATAGTGACTTTTTCTTCATTTCATTGGACTTCGCATAATAACAGTGTCACTCCATATCTCTCTTCATTGACATATAATATCATTGATGGATGCTGTCAGAACCAGCTAGTGGATAATGGACAATTTCAGTAAAAATTTACTACGATCTCCAAGATACTGGCTAAGCGTGATGTTTATGGCAAATCCCTGCTTTACAAGATGGAGGCCAGTGCCCAGTAGTGGTCATCCACGGGCTGATGATAATGATTACATGTTTAAAATTTCAGAATATATTTACAACTAAAAGACACATGCAAGTTAATATAAAGTATGTAATATTAGATTCCTGTTCATTCTTCTTTTAGAAGTTTAAATAAAACCATATGTTTAGACGCAAGAAGAAGCGTGGTGTAGACTACAACTCGGAGATTCCATTTGAGAAGAAGCCCTCTGCTGGGTTCTATGACACGTCTACTGAGGTGGTGGATCCAATGGCCCCGGACTTCTCTCGCTTGCGACAACAGCACCTCGATGGCGAGTTGCACTCGGAGAAAGAAGAGGTAAGCAGATAGTGACTAATATTAAGTCTGTTTATGTTATGCCTCTATAAGTCAAAATTTTAATTCCACATTTCACCCCTACTAATATCAAGCCTATTCCGTAGATGGGATGGGATCTATTGTTCTGCCTTGCCCTTATCCATCTTAGGTTTTCTAAATGCAGTTTAAACAAAACTACACAGGAATACCTCTAGTATTCAACACAGTCTTGAGATCTGAACTCTCGATGTTAGCCTTGAAAATTCATCCTATAAAGATACTTTTTCATACCAAAATTAGTAAGTTGGTTTATTGCTTAATAAATACCGAAATACTTAAGTCTATTTGCCGGACAAACAAGATAACATAAGAAATTTTGTTTTTTCTTTTAAGTTACTGTAGTAACAACATTGCAATTGAGACTCCTAGCTTGATGGTTGAACCACACTAAATTGGAATAAGATATCCTGCAAGCTTTGTAAATTCACCATAAAATCTGAGAAATTTACATCCAGAACTGGATTATTATTATTATTACATAGTATATACATACATAGACTCACAACTGTGATCTTTGCAATCTTATAGGAGTAGGCAACAACCTCAGCTTTGCACATACTACAAACCTGACATAGGTGTGTGAGAGAGAGATCTTTCGTCTCCTATTTTCCCTTTCGTTGATGATGATACTGACCGTTAAATAACAATCAACTAATTTATACAGAGGGACAGGCGCAAAGACAAACAGAAGCTGAAACAACGCAAGGAAAACGATGTACCTCAGGCGATGTTGCAAGGCGACCAGCCGGCGCGGAAACGCAGTAAACTCGTGCTGCCAGAGCCACAAGTCACTGATCAGGTATTTTATATCCATTATCGATATAGCTGAACAGATATATGTACAACTTTTGTGGTCCATTGAGTACATATATGTACATCACTAATGATCGATCAGGTATCTCACTGATCAGATCTTTGAACTCATTTTTACTATATGATCTGGTACGTACACACTTATTTACGCTATTACGCTATATTTTCCTACGGTTTCCGGCGATTCCTCGATTGTTCTTGAAACCTGGGCTCAGGCTGTATATACACTCGCACTTGCATACAGTGAGTTAGTTGACGACTAGCGATCCGAGCAATTTGGAGCGAACAAAGACGAAAGGAAAACTTGGACGAATATCTGCATGGACTACGATTACTGAAACTTACTCTGCGATTGGAATACGTTATTTAC
The DNA here is from genome assembly GCA_017165845.1 of Thaumetopoea pityocampa. Lineage (NCBI taxonomy): Eukaryota > Metazoa > Arthropoda > Insecta > Lepidoptera > Notodontidae > Thaumetopoea > Thaumetopoea pityocampa. The sequence continues at coordinate 22,036 of WUAW01022276.1, forward strand.
GGAAGCTTTCGATGAATATTTGCTTGGACGACGGTTACTGATTATACTCTCCGATTCGGATACTTCTTTCTTCGTAGATAAATTAACCCTTTTCACGCAAGCGGCATTTAATTTACCCCCGACCTGTAACATTATCAATCCATGAAAGTGTACTGTTGGATATAAGCTTCCATAAAAAGGAGGGATTTGTACTATTCTCCACGCTTGGAATATGCCTTGGAGATTATAGTAATTTTTGCTTGAATCGCAAGATGTGTCTGTATGTGCTAGTCCATCTCTTTCTCTCTCTCTCGTTCTGAGAGATGGACATGGAGTGACGTTATTATTATGCCGTAGCCACACATAAATAAATAAACATTATATTTTAAAGGAGTTATGGTGGCAACTCAAGTGAAGGATCATTTGAAGTTTTATATTAGTTTATTGTGATATTTAATATGTAAATTTGGTGTTGTTTTGTGTATTAATTATCAATGATCGTGAACAATATTGATATATTAGAATAAAATCGTGACTAACATAGCAAAGTGACTATTTTTCAAGGCAATAAGTCTGCGGATACTCTTGCCCAGTCGATGTGTTAATGTGATAATCTTCGGATTAGCCTCAAAACATTCAAGAAGCAATAAAATGTGATAAATCAGAATGTTATTGTTAATTTGATGAAAGTTTGTATTAAATATATGGTATTAAAGAAAAAGGGTATCTATCAGTCGTCTATCAACAACTGATGTTAGTAAGCTGTGAGATTATTCGACTTATTTTACTTTTGATTTTACCTTTTATTAGTCTATGTCAAGGCTCAATTTGTATTTAAGTATTTATAATAAACTTAACCATAGTACACTTCGATGTTTTAAACCCATGTGTGTAAAATAACATTATTTAATATTTTGACTTATCCCTTTTTTATTTGATACTAATATTTATTGAATACCAAACAATAAATATAATAACGAATATATTTAAAAAAGATTGAATGTGTTGCGCTCAGGAGCTACAACAAGTAGTGAAGCTCGGGCGCGCATCGGAGGCAGCGCGCGAGTCGGCCGGCGGCGCGGGCGCACCCACAGACGCGCTGCTCGCCGAATACGCGCTCACCCCCGCGCCGCCGCAAGCGCTGCGCACGCCCGTGCAGCCGCACGACAGGTTGGTCACACCTGCATCTATAGTTTAGTTTTGATTTTTAGTATGGACCAGGAATTAGCAACCTTTTTTGGCCGTGGGTCGACATCAACCAAAATGTGAGCATTAAAGAGACGTTTTGGTCAGATATTTTCGTATTTTCAAAATATTTTTTTTTTTTTTTTTTGTTTTGTATATTATACTTTATTTTCGGAATTAAAGCGGGTCACTTGAATTTATTAAATAAGTAACCCGCGGCTCATAGGTTGTAGACCCATGGTATAGAGACATTTGTCTATAATTACTGGCTGCAGACCATGTTGTCTGGCCCTAAAAAAAAAAATAGCGTCACTCCCATCTCTTCGTGTCAGAACTGCCTGAGCGCTCTCCACAATAATGGGCAGTAATCTTGCGATCCAACCAGCAATTATTATGACCTCCANCAACATCAGATGCTATACTAATTAATTATTCTCTTTATAGAAGATTATTTGTGTTCTTATTTCTACATATTAAATCTTGTACACCCAACTCTTCTGACACGGTCCCTTTTACACGATTTTGAAATAACACGGTTCATCAATATATTTTACACGAATTTTTTGTTCTAGCACTAATCCAAAAAAAAAAAATTGACCTTGTATGAGTGACTTGGCATATTTCATGGCTTGTTTACTTTGTATTCTGAAGTTACGGGGAATACCTGCGTTTCATAGTGACTTTTTCTTCATTTCATTGGACTTCGCATAATAACAGTGTCACTCCATATCTCTCTTCATTGACATATAATATCATTGATGGATGCTGTCAGAACCAGCTAGTGGATAATGGACAATTTCAGTAAAAATTTACTACGATCTCCAAGATACTGGCTAAGCATGATGATTATGGCAAATCCCTGCTTTACAAGACGGAGGCCAGTGCCCAGCAGTGGTCATCCGCGGGCTGATGATAATGATTACATGTTTAAAATTTCAAAATATATTTACAACTAAAAGACACATGCAAGTTAATATAAAGTATGTAATATTAGATTCCTGTGCATTCTTCTTTTAGAAGTTTAAATAAAACCATATGTTTAGACGCAAGAAGAAGCGTGGTGTAGACTACAACTCGGAGATTCCATTTGAGAAGAAGCCCTCTGCTGGGTTCTATGACACGTCTACTGAGGTGGTGGATCCAATGGCCCCGGACTTCTCTCGCTTGCGACAACAGCACCTCGATGGCGAGTTGCACTCGGAGAAAGAAGAGGTAAGCAGATAGTGACTAATATTAAGTCTGTTTATGTTATGCCTCTATAAGTCAAAATTTTAATCCCACATTTCACCCCTACTAATATCAAGTCTATTCCGTAGATGGGATGGGATCTATTGTTCTGCCTTGCCCTTATCCATCTTAGGTTTTCTAAATGCAGTCTTTAGATCTGAACTCTCGATGTTAGCCTTGAAAATTCATCCTATAAAGATACTTTTTCATATCAAAATTAGTAAGTTGGTTTATTACTTAATAAATACCGAAATACTTAAGTCTATTTACCGGACAAACGAGATAACATAAGAAATTTTGTTTTTCTTTTAAGTTACTGTAGTAACAACGTTGCAATTTAGACTCCTAGCTTGATGGTTGAACCACACTAAATTGGAATAAGATATCCTGCAAGCTTTGTAAATTCACCATAAAATCTGAGAAATTTACATCCAGAATTGGATTATTATTATTATTACATAGTATATACATACATAGACTCACAACTGTGATCTTTGCAATCTTATAGGAGTAGGCAACAACCTCAGCTTTCCACATACTACAAACCTGACATAGGTGTGTGAGAGAGAGATCTTTCGTCTCCTATTTTCCCTTTCGTTGATGATGATACTGACGGTTACATAACAATCAACTAATTTATACAGAGGGACAGGCGCAAAGACAAACAGAAGCTGAAACAACGCAAGGAGAACGATGTACCTCAGGCGATGTTGCAAGGCGACCAGCCGGCGCGGAAACGCAGTAAACTCGTGCTGCCAGAGCCACAAGTCACTGATCAGGTATTTTATATCCATTATCGATATAGCTGAACAGATATATGTACAACTTTTGTGGTCCATTGAGTACATATATGTACATCACTAATGACCGATCAGGTATCTCACTGATCAGATCTTTGAACTCATTTTTACTATATGATCTGGTACGTACACACTCATTTTCAGTGTCACTGATCAGCAGATATATATTCTCATTGTCACTGTATCTTTATTAGACCTGATCATCTATTACTAACTTAATTTATTAAATGTAAATTGTATTTCTCTGTCTGCCTGTTTGTTATTTGTTCATGACTTGAATTGTAACTACAGTAGTACCACAAAAATAAGTTACAATGATGTGTTGTGTAGTAAGTAAGGTATTGCGTTTGCGTGGGTAATAATCTCGTCGGCCATTGTTCAAACGTGAGCGCGCCATTGCGGTGTCCGCCAGTGTACAGATGTTACGAGCGACAAAACACTAATTCATTTATCATTACATTTTAAATCTTACGCGTAGTACAACAAGGTCTTTTCATTTGGTGCTTATAATCGATTTTAATTGACGTTTATTAGCATCCGTCTGCGCCGAAGAACTGCCGATGTAAGTTATTTTTGTAGCACTAATGTAATGCTTTGCCTCAAATGAAAAATGGCATAAAACCCGTATTAATATGACGAATCGTGTGTAGATTCATAAAAGACTAACCAAAATTACCCACATTTATGACACTGGAGTGTATAAATAAATAATCGTCATTACTGTGATGCGCGGTTCGTTGCCTTGTTGTTATCGCGCGTTGGCGGTAACCGGTAGAGATACCTAAAGCTAACGTATTTCCTATAATTAACCGTATTGCTATGATGTAAGGTCGAAAGTCCACTGACGATGGGACTTGTTTACTAGGCTCGTCGTGTTTACGCTATATTTTCCTACGGTTTCCGGCGATTCCTCGATTGTTCTTGAAACCTGGGCCCAGGCTGTATATACACTCGCACTTGCATACAGTGAGTTAGTTGACGACTAGCGATCCGAGCAATTTGGAGCGAACAAAGACGGAAGGAAAACTTGGACGAATATCTGCATGGACTACGATTACTGAAACTTACTCTGCGATTGGAATACGTTATTTACGGAAGTTTTCGACGAATATTTGCTTGGACGACGGTTACTGATTATACTCTGCGATTCGGATACTTCTTTCTTCGTAGATAAATTAACCCTTTTCACGCAAGCGGCATTTAATTTACCCCCGACCTGTAACATTATCAATCCGTGAAAGTGTACTGTTGGATATAAGCTTCCATAAAAAGGAGGATTTGTACTATTCTCCACGCTTGGAATATGCCTTGGAGATTATAGTAATTTTTGCTTGAATCGCAAGTTGTGTCTGTATGTGCTAGTCCATCTTTTTCTCTCTCTCTCGTTCTGAGAGATGGACATGGAGTGACGTTATTATTATGCCATAGCCACACATAAATAAATAAACATTATATTTTAAAGGAGTTATGCTGACAACTCAAGTGAAGGATCATTTGAAGTTTTATTTTAATGTTTTTTTTTTAAGTTTTATATTAGTTTATTGTGATATTTAATATGTAAATTTGGTGTTTTTTTGTGTATTAATTATCAATGATCGTGAACAATATTGAAATATTAGAATAAAATCGTGACTAACATAGCAAAGTGACTATTTTTCAAGGCAATAAGTCTGCGGATACTCTTGCCCAGTCGATGTGTTAATGTGATAATCTTCGGATTAGCCTCAAAACATTCAAGAAGCAATAAAATGTGATAAATCAGAATTTTATTGTTAATTTGATGAAAGTTTGTATTAAATATATGGTATTAAGGAAAAAGGGTATCTATCAGTTGTCTATCAACAACTGATGTTAGTAAGCTGTGAGATTATTCGACTTATTTTACTTTTGATTTTACCTTTTATTAGTCTATGTCAAGGCTCAATTTGTATTTAAGTATTTATAATAAACTTAACCATAGTACACTTCGATGTTTTAAACCCATGTGTGTAAAATAATATTATTTAATATTGTTGACTTATCCCTTTTTTATTTGATACTAATATTTATTGAATACCAAACAATAAATATAATAACGAATATATTTAAAAAAGGTTGAATGTGTTGCGCTCAGGAGCTACAACAAGTAGTGAAGCTCGGGCGCGCATCGGAGGCAGCGCGCGAGTCGGCCGGCGGCGCGGGCGCACCCACAGACGCGCTGCTCGCCGAATACGCGCTCACCCCCGCGCCGCCGCAAGCGCTGCGCACGCCCGTGCAGCCGCACGACAGGTTGGTCACACCTGCATCTGTAGTTTAGTTTTGATTTTTAGTATGGACCAGGAATTAGCAACCTTTTTTGGCCGTGGGTCGACATCAACCAAAATGTGAGCATTAAAGAGACGTTTTGGTCAGATATTTTCGTATTTTCAAAATATTTTTTATTTATTTTTTTGTTTTGTATATTATACTTTATTTTCGGAATTAAAGCGGGTCACTTGAATTTATTAAATAAGTAACCCGCGGCTCATAGGTTGTAGACCCATGGTATAGAGACATTTGTCTATAATTACTGGCTGCAGACCATGTTGTCTGGCCCTAAAAAAAAAAATAGCGTCACTCCCATCTCTTCGTGTAAGTGTAACTGCCTGAGCGCTCTCCACAATAATGGGCAGTAATCTTGCGATCCAACCAGCAATTATTATGACCTCCAAGCTGCCTGCCGAACGTGGAGGTTTCTGCAAATCCATCGGTTTTATGTCCAGCAGTGGGCTTCCGTGTGTTGATGATGACGATGAGCTTAGTAACAAGGTCGGGATAGTCACACCAACACCACCATCTATTGAGCTCTATACAAAAAATGGCATCCATTTTCATTTCCTCTCGCTTGCACATTCCGCCGATTACTGCATTATAAAGCAATGGGTAGTGTATTATAAAGGCTAATAATCCATTTGGCGACTGATTGGCTTAGCGGACGTCACTCTGCTGTCTGGACCAATGGATTCGAATCCTAGGGACAAATGCTATATAAATGTCTGTAGCTGACTCAAATGTGTATGTATTAGCCCGCCCACGTGGACTTCTTGATTTGATTACACTTAATTGTGAAAAAATTGTGGTTTTATTGTTAGAAATAGAACATCCGTCATTGTTGCAAAATAAAATATGGAGCAGATTATAAGTCTTAAAAGCAAAAGGTTTTATTGTTCAAAATTGTTTCAGTATTTTTGCGTGTTGCTCGAATAAATGAATAGACAATTATAGTTTTACAATGTGTATGTTTATCTAGTACGCAAGATACGGAGAATCCTAGTTTGGGACTCGTGTCTGTGATTGACTGTGTGTGAGTATGACTGAATGTGT
>WUAW01022278.1:13393-26376 GCA_017165845.1 Thaumetopoea pityocampa
GTTAAGCTCGCCTTTGTACATTTATTTTTAATAACCATATTTTTGTGATTTGTACAATAAAGAATTAAAATGGTTTTTAAAGTATCATAAGCAATAATTACTTAAGTTCAACTTAAATTATTCCGAATCAATCAGTCGTCACACTAGTGTGTGACGACTGATTGATTCAGTGTTTGCTTTCTGTGCCAATTGATTCGGGGTTCGAATCTGGGTAGGGACCAACTTTTTGTGATTTGTACCTGAGTCATGGAATTAACAGATTTATATTTACACTCGGTTCTGGCGGCGTAAATATTGGTTCCGTTAAATGAGAAATTTCGACACAATCACAGATTCATATAAAAGGCCTAAGAACCACTTTTACTTGACCTCTCGTACCTTAACGGCGCCTACTAATACAGGAATCAAGCTGTATTTTCAATTCTACTGGAGCGATTTTGATGAGATGTGCCGCATTATTTAAGTCGGAACAGTACCTTTAAGACTGTAACAGTTTAACTAAAATCTACCAGCTAGTTTTTGCGTGAAGCTCGAACAAACAAACAAATAAACAAACATCGACGGATTTGCTTTCAGAAGCCCTTAATTAGTCGACCTGACTAAATTGTTTTTAAATGTCTTTGGTTTTTGAAAATTTGACATTTAACAATTTTATAAAAGTATAGATAGATGATTGTTTTGGGATTTCCTATGTAGCGGAAAACCGGCATGCGAGTGGTGCCGCGGGAAAAAACTAGTTAATAATAATTTTATTACGTTAAAGTGAGCTATTCTTGGTTTGGTTTCTTGAAAAAGGCTGTGATGATTTTTTTTTTACTTTCTATGTTTATCAAGATAGTCGCTATTTTGTAAAAAGAGAACCTCAAAATGTATTTATTCACAATAACAATATTTATTTTAAGGCCATCTCAGAGAAAATTACTATTATTTTATTCATGTCACCTGTTGTCATATTAATACTGGCATGTCGAGTAATTAGCTATTAGTGACAGCAAATGGCACGGTAGTAGGTAGGTGCTTATTTTAATGCGCTAATTTATCACATTACGGCGGCAAACTCTAAAGATGCCGAGCGAAGCGTAGTCGCCGGAGCATTATTTGATTTAACCGTATTACATAAGAACTAAAATTACGACCACTGTTAAGCCATGAATAGCTATACTTATGCACCTCCTACGTATTAATAAATTTTAAGATCCGTATTAGTGACGTAAATATTATAATATTTATAAAATGAAGATACAAAGTTTATTTGTTTAATGTTCCTAATCTCCAAAACTGAGGAACAGATTTGAATAATTTGTCAAATAGTTTGGAATAAGCGAACGATTTGTTGTAGACATTTGTACATAAAATCTGATTATATTATCTACTAGCTTTTGCCCGCGGCTCCGCCCGCGTGAATTTCGGTTTTCCGCTACATGGGAAATCCCGAAACAATCATAGATTTATATAAAAAAGCCTAAAACCACTTTTTCTTGACCTCTCGCACCTTAACGGTGGCTACTAAAACAGAGATCAAGCTGTATCTTCAATACTACTAGACCAATTTTGATGAAACATGGCGCATTGTTTAAGTCGGAATAGTACCTTTAAAACTGTAACCATTTGATCAAAATGTACCCGCTGGTTTTTGTGTGAAAATCAAACAAACAAACAAACATCGACGGATTTGGAATCGGAAGAATTTTAAATATCTTTAATTTTTGAAAATTTTAAATTTAACAATTTTATAGTATAAATAACTTTAATATTTAATATTTCCGTTAAGATTCCTTTGTCTTCGGATTTGCCCGCATGGACTGCATATTTTTGTGTTTGATCGTACACGTTTTCAGGATACTAAGTAACATAGATACTTACATAAAAAAATAACTTATCTACCCTTTATTGGACATCACTTTTATTTAAAAACTTTGGTTAAAAACTTTTATTTTAGAATCAAATAAATCGACATCATTGGTAATAATTCTGTTGTAACGGAACTTAATTAAATTTAGACTCTCCCTATCCTTTTCTAATGCCAAACACCAAAACTAAATAATAAATACTAAAAATTTTTAGCGAGTACCAACCTACATCTGTATCAAAAGGTACAAAAAAAGTTTTGTTTTTGCATATCTTCAGTCAGCATGTTCCGAGATCGCGTCTAAATGATGTGTCTAAGGCTAAACGAAACTGACAGCATTAAAATTGCAGCTATCTCCTTTTCGCGTTTGACATTAGAAAAAGATAGGGGGAGTCTAAATTTAGTTATTTTTGTTACAACAAAATTATCACCATTGTATCTTTCGTTATATTTCTGACAAATCTGATACAGTAAAATGCATTTTCATAGCACATTTTAATATACACAATGGCACATCAAATAGTAAATGAGAACGTGTGAAAAACATAGTCATTTAAAAAAATTGTTGCTAGTAAGCATGTATTTTTTAGTAAAAAAATACATGTGATCTATTTCCATACAACATTTAAATAAAGAACGAATCCCACAGATAATAAACTCGTCAGAACAAACATTCTTAAAACGTAAATGTTTTTAAAAAAATATTTTAAATGGTCAGGGAATACTTAATATTTTAGCCTGTCCGGCAAATAGACTTAAGTATACGGGTAAGCGACGCCGGCCCCCCGAGCTACTACTGTCTCTTCTTACTCCTTCCCAGATAGTACTATCCCATACCCTATAGTCCTTTTCCTAAATTCCATATTCCTTGTTTTATACACCTTTCCTACCTCATCCTTTTTCCTTTCCCCAATGGGAAAGAGGCGTGATTGTATGTATGTAGTATATACTATAGTCTCTGCCTGCCCTTATGGGATATTGGCGTGAGTGTATGTATGTATGTATTTTATATGAATAAATAATAAATCTTCATCTTCATCCCATCTTACTCAATAGCTGTATCAAATATGCCAATATTTCTCACACACATAATGTTTTTATAACACAATAAAGTACGAGTAATCCGAGCGTATTGTCGTACAAAAGCCGATGGGCTGGGTAAACAAACACGTCGGTCGGGTTACACGGCGTATTGTTATAGTCTATAAACATTACGTCATCACTTTAACGTCACTTAGAAGAATGAAAAAGAATATAGTGAATTTTGTTAATTATGTGATATTTTATGGCTACATAGGTCAGGGAGTATTTATTGTTTTAGCTTTGTCCGGCAAATAGACATAAGTATATGGGTAAGCAACCCCAGCCCCCGAGCTACTACTGTCCCTTCCTACTCCTGCGAGATAGTAGTATCCTAAATCCTCTAGAGATTTTCCCAAACTCCATATTCCTTGCTCAATACACCATTCCTACCTCACCCTCTTTCCTTCCCTCTCCACTAAGCCAGTGGTTGCCGCGCCGATGGTTGCATGACTACAGTGAAACATGGGACTATAGCCTGGACCGGTAGACCTAAGATGATGGCTAGCCATATTTAAGCATATGGGGTGCTGTTTGGATGGACTTTGCTGAAAATTAACACTTGAACCTTATAAAATGGCGGCGTCGTATTCTGACAGGTCTCGTTTCTTACGGGAACGAAAAGCGAGCTACGGATAGCCAATTTGCTCGTAGCAAGTGGAAAGAAGTGGTCTCTGCCTATCCCAATTCTTCGGTAGTATAGTGGTCAGTATTCCTGTCTGTCACTCGGGAGATCGGGATTCGATTCTCCGTCGGAGAGCCAGGAAAAAAGGGGTGATCGTATGTATGTATGTACATATTGACTGACTGAAAATGCACATCGTAAATAGTCGAGTGTAGAAGCATGAAATTTCCTACAGGAGTTTCTTATATAACGTACTTAGGTGAGTATTAAAAAGGTTTTTGAATAAAGTACGAGTAAACCGAGCGTAGTGTCATACAAAAGCCGATGGGTTGGGCCAACAAACTTGTCGGTCGGGTTACACGGCGTATTGTTATAGTCTATAAACATTACGTCTTCACATGACGTCACTTAGAAGGACGAAAGAGAAGATAGTGTATTCGGTTGTTTATGCTGTATTTTATGCCTACATATTGACTGACTGAAAATGAATGTCTTAAACGTTTGGATTTAGAAGCATGAAACTTTCTATAGGAGTTTCTTATATAACGTAAGTGAGTATTAAAAGAGTTTTTAAATAAAATACGAGTAATCTAATCGTAGGTTCATTCAAAATCCGTTGGGTTGGGCAAACAAACTTATCGGTTGGGTTACACGGCGTATTTTTATATATAGTCTATAAACATTACGTCTTCGTTAGTGTCACTTAGAAGAATGAAAGAAAATATAGCGATTGCGGTTGTTTATGCGATATTTTATGCTTAAACAGTTACTAACTGATAATACATAGCATGACGGATGATTGCACTCACTAAAAACTGTGCGTCGTGCGCCTTGGCCCTTGTGCCCGAGCACGGAAAATGCGCGAGCAGTCGTCCGCAGTTTGGGCAGGTTGGACCATGATCTTACGAGTCTCGTCTTTTATTAGGATTTATCTCTCTCTCGCCGGGAGCACTGAGGCTCTTTCTGGGAGCTATTCTGGGTGTACCCTCCATTGTGGGGCCGCGTCAAACTAAGTGCGCTCTCGTCACAGATGTGGCACCTTATCAATAGGTAACCTATTGATAAGACTGATAATAATAATACAAATGTTTATAATATTTTTTTCTTCTCACCTGTATCTTAATTAATGTCCAAATCCTCCAAATTTAAATCTGCAACAAAAAAAATAATAAATTACCCGCCATAACTTCATGCAATATTTTTTGTGATTTTTCTTTCCCAATCCGTACTTAATATAACGTATATAATACATGCATATTTGTGTCTGTGTGTCTGTGTCTGATTGTTAACTACTTACAGCTCCACAGCAAAGACAGTGGTTCTAAAATATAGCACAGATGATTTAGTATATGTATATGAATTCTAAGTTGAAATCTAATTATAACGAAATATGTTTACTATTATAAAATTGTTAAATGGCAAATTGTCAAAAATTAAAGATATTTAAAAAAGAACTACTCAGATCGAATAATTAAAGGCTTCTGTAACCGAATCCATCAGTTTGTTTGTTTGTTCGAGCTTCACGCGAAAACCAGCGGGTAGATTTTGGTTAAACAGTTACAGTCTTAAAAGTATAGTACCTTACCTCCGACTTAAGTAATGCGGCATGTTTTATCAAAATCGGTCGAGTAAAATAGAAGATACAGCTTGATCCCTGTTTTAGTATCCGCCGCTAAGGTACGAGAGATCAAGTAAAAGTGGTTATAATTTTTTTTTATAAAAATCTGTGATTTTATCGGGATTTCCCATGTTGCGGAAAACCGACATTCACGCGGGCGGAGCCGCGGGCAAAAGCCAGCGAATAATAAATTATTATTTCATGCGAACCTGAGGGCTTTAGGTAGTCTTACTAAATAGTACTTACAAATGCAAAATTTAAATGTTTGGATGTTTGTGACACAATAAAGAGTAAACGGCTGAATAGAATTGGATGAAATTTGATACTTACGCAATTGAAATTTTGATAAGATACTTTTTATTAAAGCATTACGCAGGCAAAGCCGCGGGCTATAGCCTGTAAGTTATAAGCCCTCTAAAACTTTAATCCAAACGGAAACAGTTTTATATATTCAAGGGTCGCAGGTAACACGCCATTTTTTCGAATGCATACGTCCTTTGAATCCGTTTGACGGTTAAATTCACTTTCACGGTAAATCGGATCGCGAAAGAAACGCCATTGAATTAGTAGAAAAAAAACACCGTGACTTGCAAACGGTTAAAAAAATGATAAAAAGAGTTACCTTTGGGTGTATATGAAACAAAAATAATCCTATTAATTTTATGTTTAAGAAAGATTAAAAACATTATAAACATTTGTTAATATGTGCTGAATGGCGACAGCGTAATAATAGCGTCACTCCACATGTGTGGATGCATCCGGATAACAGGCAGTGTTATCCTGCTACTCAACGAACTTATGGTGATGATTAATGGTGATGATGATAAAAGTTTTATTGAGTTATCAGAATAGGATAAGATCTTTTTCAGCGTTTCGCATACTGACATAACTATGTGGTCATATGGTCATACTAAGAGTGTTGGAAAAGGGCATCCAGGAAATCTTATCTATTGTTTATCTGTTGCTTAGTTGATCCGTAAAAAATACATTTTCAAATTTATAGGAATTAGTATTATAATTGCAATATTGACACAATAACAAATATACAAAAATTTTATCAATAAAGTTTTCAGTAAGTTTTCATGGATATGACTTGATCAAAATTGTTTTTCGATGAAAAAACATTCAAGATAAAAGAAATATATAGGTACTTATTATATTCATTCGTGTGCACAAAATATTTCTCAAACTGCGGTTCTAAGTGGCGATCGGCTTAATAAATTCATTGTACGTTCATCGTTATAAATCATACAGTGGTTAAGTCACTTACGGTTGGCACAAACGATGTAATTAATTTATTAACTCATCGTATGTGTGGAACATCATCGAGAAAGGAATGCTCCAATGATTCGGTCGTTTAGGAAGAATGAGTAAGATTCGTTTGACGAAACGAATATACCGGGCAAATGTGAGTGGAAGTGTCGGAAGAGGGCGTCCAGGAAAAACTTTCAAACTGTGGTTTCTGCATACCTGTATGGGATACCGGCGTGAGTGTATTTATTTATGCGTGGAGCATTTCAAAATCAAGAGTTCTTACATAAGTTATTATAACATGAACACCTTCGCAATTTTTTTTTAACGCAGAGTGAATCCTACATAGGACTTCCGCAATTCGCGAGCGCGACTTGCGGGGCGTGTCGGACTCCTACTGACTAAACACTTTGCGGCGGCCTTCATCGACATATTGAGGGGCTCCGGGATCCACTGTGGATGACGTACCGATGCCTCTCAGTGTCTCGCACTTTCGAGCGCTTCTCGGCGGGGAAACCTACTCCCCCGTAAACCTTCGCAATCCTACTGTTGAAAGAGAATATCTTGTTCATGTATGTCGCCGGCATAATAATAATTTCACTTCATCTCTTCCCGTAAATGCTGTGAGAATCAGCTAAGAGATGTATCAGTAACGTTAACCTGTTATTAAATCAAAATCGAATGCGATGTTCAACACTTCTGCCAAGTGTGGAGATTAAGGTAAATTCTTTCTTTTTGAGGAGAGGGCCCAAGTCCAGCAGTGGGATTCCAAGGACTGTTGATGATGATGATGATGATATTGATGGTAATGATGGTAATGATGATGATTACGATGATCTGTGATTAACTGTGCAGGTGCACAATAATAATAGTACGACACCATTGCACAAATACAAAATGAAAACTAAAATTATGAATTTGTTGAAACAATTTGTCGAAGCTGAATAATGTCCTACCGAAACAGATAAGATCAAAAACAAGGAAAATTTTTTATCTCAATGTTGTCGACCTTGTCATTGAATCCAAAATTATATTTGCACGGTGCTTTGAAAAATGAATACGAAGAAGATGGAATGTAAGCTGATTAAAATCATATTAAATCATTATAATCCCTTGGAAGTCCACTGCTAGGCTTGAGCTTCCTCCTCAAAAGAAGAGATTTGCCACAATCTTCACGCTTAGCAAGCGTTTTGGAGATGATATTAGACTTTGTCCGAATAACGATAGAATGCTGCTATCTTTTGTCCTATTGGATCCCTTTGCTGGTTCTTACGGGAAAAAAATGGAATAACGCTATTATTAGATATATCTCTGTGACACATCCATCATATTTAAAATATTTATTAAAATTATTTCAAAGTTATGTACGGTCTACATTGTAGACACGAATGTAGGTACTCAACGGAGAAGGAAAACTACCTAAGGAAACCTGAATGCCCGCAAGGGTGTGTGAAGTCTGCCAACTTGCAGAAGGTCAGCCTGGTAGACTACGGCCTAATCCCCTTCCTTATAAGGGGAGGTCCCTGCTCTTGTAGTGGGGACGAATATGGACTGGGTGATGATGAAATACAAATATCCTAACCCCTACTTGGGTAATAATATATAACTCCCTATCACGACGCAGTCAAAAAAAATCAAATAAATCGATCAACATCACTGGTGGTCTGTGTATCCATACTCAAAAAAAAAAGAAACAAAATTTTAAATTCAGAATACCGAACAATATGCACTTGTACCCTGAAAAGGCGTTTCGTCACGGCTTTATGTATCAAGTAGTCGACATTTGTTCCGTATTTAAAGAATAATGTTAGAATAACGGTCTAAACCATAGAGAATGACGTTCGGAACGTTGACCACTCGCTGAGAGCTCTTTGTAGCGCTCATTGTCTTTGGAGCGGCGGACAGTCTCAATGGCACTTCAGAAAACAAAATAAAATGTATCAACTCTAATATCATTTATAATTCGAATTTATACTCTATGCGGTGTTGTTAAAAACGATAATCACAAGTTTTTCTAGTTTATCAATCGCAAAGACGTTATTGTCAAAGTACTTGTATGTGTCATATTCGTCTGTTAATTTGGAATGTTGAATAACAAAAATTTTTTCTTAAAGCAGATAATTCGTGTTCAGAAAAAAAAGAATGGTTTTGTTGCTTTTATCTTATTGATTGGTGTTTGAAGCTTTTTGTTGACATTGTTTCCTAATGTTGTCACAGTGATTGTTAAGCTTAGATGCAGGTAAGCCAATTTCAGTGTCGGCGCCAACCGAACGGACTCAATACCTGGACTTTTATTTTAATGCTTTACATTAATTCATTGTGATTTCAATACATATTATGTGGCGTTGTTTAATTTATGGTATACTAGCTTTTGCCCGCGGCTCCACTTGCGTGTATGTCGGTTTTCCGCTACATGGGAAATCCCGACACATTTATAGATTTATACAAAAAGCCTTAGAAGCACTTTTACCTGACCTCTCGTGCATTAACAGCGGCTACTAAAACAGCTGTACCTTCAATTCTACTAGACCGATTTTAATGTCGGAATAGCACCTTTAAGACTGACTACAGTCAGGATTTTAGTTAAACTACTAAGTTTAACTAAAATCTACCCGCTAGTTTTTGCTTGAAGCCTGAACAAATAAAAAAACAAACATCGACGGATTTGGTTTCAGAAGTTCTTAATTAGTCGATCTGAGTAGTTTGTTTTAAAATATCTTTAATTTTTGAAAATTTGACATTTAAAAATTTTATAATAGTATAGTATACAGTATAGATATAGATAGATAGATAATCGTGCACAATATTGAAACATTGGAATAACACTGTGACTAATAATGTTTTTCTTTAAGACGACAGTTTTATAACTCAACGTTGTTTTCGTCGGATTAACATTAGATCTCCCGAGAAACATTGAAATGTGACGCAACAGTATTTAATTGTCAAACTGAAGAAACATTTGAATTCAACAACAATGAATACAGCTGAAGGACTATGAATCCATGGCCTTGAGTAAATATTAATAAAAAAAACCATTGTTCCTTGCACTAATGTGCAAGGAGTAATGGTTTTTTTTTGGTATATAATCATAGCAAATCTTATATAAGTAAAGTCAATTTTGCGTTTCGTTAATAGAGAGACAACTATTCGAATGTCGTTATACAAAGATAATTATATGCAGCGTCAGACTTTACAAATTTCTGACCACATCTAATAGAAAGATATGTATTATATATGAAAAAAAAATAATACAATTAAGTACAAATAAAAACAATCAAAATACCAAGTAGATATTTTAAGACATAATTGTGTATTAGGTAAAACTGAAATGAATGGTTATTTATACCCGGTTTTGACTAATCGCTAATGACTAACTTTTGTAGGTCGTCTGTCCATTGATCTGAAGTGGTTAATATGAGAGCAATCATTGTGACACAAATTTGGAGAAGCCCGTGTCTAGCACCAAAAAAGCTGGTATGTTAAGAACTAGCTGTTGCCTGCGGCTTCGCTTGCGTGTATAGTTTTTAATCTTTAGTTTTACTTACCGTAGTACCTATCTGTAAATGACGTTTGCGGTGTTATTGGGTAGTAACTCACCCCCATTAGTTTTGAACAACGCCGATATACGTGCACATTTATTTCTAACCAGAAATTGTTATATTAAATTTCTTGCTTCTTACTTTGAAAATAACGGGTTTTCATACAACCGTTTACTTACATAGATACATACACTCACGCCGATATCCCATAGGGTTAGGCAGAGACCATAGAATATACTACATACACATATATAGTCACGCCTCTTTCCCATTGGGGTAGGCAGAGACCACCTCTTTCCACCTGCTACGACCGTTCACCGTAGCAAAGTGGTTATCCGCAGTCCACATTTCACCCCCTTTACCGTTACCGTTTACTTATCTCTTATTTTACCCCCTTAGGGGTGAAATTTCCAAAAATCCTTTCTTAGTGGATGCTTGTATAAAAGGCATCAACTGCCAAAATTTCAAGTTTGTAGCCCTAGCAGTTTAGGCTCTGCGATGATGAATCAGTCAGACAGGACATGTATTAAGAATTAAAAATAAGAATAGGTTGAATAATAGTATTTAATATCACTTTTGGAGTCGACAATTTTTCTCGAAATTAGTCATACCGATTCATAGCACCAAACCGATCATCATATCATACCGATTATTCTTAAAGCTCAGTTTGCTAACATCTCACCAACCAAGCATCAATGCAATATAAAATACCCAATATATTAGAAACAAATAATTCTTTCTTCATTGCCGCCACTCCATCATCCCTCTTCGAATCAATTGGTCGAACGGTAATGAACACATTACTGTCCGTTTCGTTGGCACTATCTGCTCGTATCTCTCGATTTGAGATAATCGATGCTACATCACGATCTCTTGTGCTATTATTTGCAGAATGACGCGCCTCTTTTTTTTCTGTTTTACGCTTTGCGCCGGTAAAAACATCACTAATCGTTTGATTGGTGTAATTGTGTTTTTTTTTATATATTCATTTGGTGAATTCTTTGTGGCAGTACGAAATGATTTTTTGTTTTAAGTGGCACCGGTACGGCATAACGTTACTCAATCTATGCTCGCTAAAGAAAATGCCAGAAATATTTTAAAACAGTGCACAGAAATGTTTCTTTTTTAAATGAAGATTTGTTTTAAGCCGCAACTGGCCTTTACAGAGTTACTGGATGAGAGTGGCCGGTTCGGAATGAATTAGAGCTCCTGACTTAGAACCAACTACTGTCCTAGAGCCAGAAGGGGTTATTAAATCAAAGGTTTATTGAAGAAGGGGTTACAGATTACATTCTTATATTCAACATTAAGATTGGAGATTATTGTAATAGGATTTATATATACACTGGGCTTTCTTTTGAATATTTAATATAATTTTTTAAATATTGAAATTTAATTATGGTATAATTTAATTTTAATTAAATCATTTTGTAATTTCCTTTTTGTACCTAACCTACATTATTACGATCAACTGTTATATCAGTTTCACACGATTGAAACCCCTGTTATAACAAGTTAAAAGTTTATACATCACAAACTGTAAAGTTCAACTTATCGGCTCCGGTATCCGGATAACAGGGAGACATCCTTTGATGCCGAAAGCGTGGCCCCTCTAACGGATTATTAGTATTCGTAACAAACTTTTGGGCCTCCGTCGTACAGATTTGAATCTATATGTATCGACTACGTGATTAGAAAGCACTTATAAATTATTGGAATTTTAAAGTTTTAGATTTGGATATATCGTGTTTTGATTTATAGTTAATCTTTCAGTTGGAACATTGTCAGTTTGTTGGTCTAAATTCTTAATTCCTAAAGTGGTTCAGGTGGACCCCCAGGGGTCCACGGGAGACTCGACGGCGGTCTACGTTAGCGTACGCAGATTTCCATAGTTAGATCTAATCTTCATATTTTTTGTCGAATTTTGGGAATATGGTAGAAATGTAGCTGCAGGGGGTCCACCGGAACCAGCTAAATTTTGAAAGTATGAGAAAAGAACGAAGAAAACTATGAGAAAAAAGCTCTGGGAACCTCTGTTCTAAATGTTGGCGTTTTTATAGAATAGAATAAATTAGTAGTAAAGATTTGTGAAATTTAAATTTTTCTATTTGATGAAATAAATTATCATTTATCTGATGATGATGAATGTAGTTACATTCATTATCACCTTCATAGCTAGTTGGCTACTGCGGCCTATGACCGTATGCAAAACATTGTAAACAAGTTTCGGTTCTAATATAGATGCATGACATAGGCCTCCAATGATAGCCACACTGAGTGGCTATGAGTCAACTGCATCCACCAATTGCCCGCGATCTTCACCAGGTTGTCAGTCCACCTAGTCTGAGGTCTACCCGCATTACATTTTCCGATTCGGAGTCCCCATTCCAGCACTTTAGAACACCAATATCCGTTGATTTTACAAGCTATGCGCCCACTCTCACTTCATCTTTTCGGTCCTTTAAGCTACATCGGTGATTCTAGTTGTCTTGCGGATTATCTCATCACGGATAATATCTCAGGGGAATTCCGAGTATCGCGACGTAGTCTGACTCTGACTGAATTTGATTATGATGAAGTATTGCTTAAACTAAACATTAGAAGAAATGGGACACAATTGACTATACTTACCACAATTATCTAAGTATCTATTGATTGTCTTAATTCTTTTGTCTATTGGCTGCAATTAATCACTTCGTATAAAAGAGACAGCACGATCGTCTACTACATCCATTTATCAATTATCATCATCAACCTCTGGCAGTTCACTACTGAAAGCGGGCTTGCTCCTTAAAAAAAGGGATTTGCCATAATGTCCACGCTTGGCAAGCACTTAGCAGGCGTTTTGGAGATCGTCCGTTTATCCTGGTACATCACATACACAATCTGTGGCACAATCGAGTCCCGCGGGAAGAAATCGAGGGACGCAATTATTATGCTGGCATCACACAATAATTATCAATACAAAAATGAAGTTTTTGCTCTAAATTAGAGGTTCCCAGACTTTTTTTCTCATAGACT
>WUAW01022278.1:26396-36560 GCA_017165845.1 Thaumetopoea pityocampa
TTGCGTACGCCAACGTAGACCCCCGTCGAGTCTCCCGTGGATCCCTGGGGGTCCACCTGGACCACTTTGGGCACTAAGGCTCTAAATTATCGCATTCTACTTCAATATGTACTGATCATGTTCAAACAGAATTTACAGGAAATCATTAACGGAAACAATACTTAACAATTAAAGACCATTCAGATTTTATCAAAGCACACATCAAAGCGTTCTCAACATGGATCTCACATTAAGTACGCCATGTATACATGGACAAACACAACGGTATCTATTAATATGCTGTCAATGTTCAGAAAAAGGAATTAGACAATTCATTACAAGTAATTGTGTTTTATGACTCAGCAATTTCAGAGTGTGTGATGAGATGTGTATTGACGAAACATTACTCATAATGTGTGCGGCGATCTACTTCACCATATAGTAACACATTTTATCAACAGATGGCGTAACTCTTGAATGTCTACATTATCATAAAAAGCTAAATCACGGCGAATAAAATTAATAGTAAAATAGTATATATAAAATTGTCATTATATCATAGTATATATAAAATAGTATATATAAATTCGCGGATAGTCACTTTACTAGATCAAACGATCGCAGCAGGTGGAAGGAAGTGGTCTCTGCCTACCCCAATGGGAAAAAGGCGTGACTGTATGTATGTATGTAGTATGTACTGTGGTCTCTGCCTACCCTTATGGGATATCGGCGTGAGCGTATGTATGTATGTAGTATATATAAAATGTCCAAATATCAACTACTATTTTAACTTAAATACCACAGCATGTTTTATTAAAATCGGTCCAATAGAATTGAAGATACAGCTTGATCCCTGTTTTAGTAGCCACCGTTAAGGTACGAGAGCTCAATTAAATGTGGTTCTAAGGTCTTTTATATAAATCCATGATTATTTCGAGATTTCATGTCAAATTTTCAAAAATCAAAGATATGTAAAAACAAACTACTCAGATCGACTAATTAAGGGCTTCTAAAACCAAATCCATCGATGTTTGTTTGTTTGTTAGTTTGCATGTTTGTTTGTTCGGGCTTCACGCAAAAACTAGCGGGTAGATTTTATTTAAATAATTACAGTCTTAAAGGTATTATTCCGACTTAAATACTGCGGCATGTTTCATCAAAATCAGTTTCGGGCCGCCGTTAAGGTACGAGAGGTCAAGTAAAAGTGGCCATTCTTTGTCTAATACCCAAGATACAGGGAATCCTAGGTTGGAACTAGATTAATGTATGTGAAAGTATTCAGGGTATTATAGAAAGAAAAAAAAACATAAACTACAAGTTAATCTATATAGATAAACTTGTAAGTTTATAGAGATTTCATCGGATTTCCAATTTCGAAAGTTACATAACTAAGATCATTAAATTAAGAATTAGGTGTGGCAAAAGAACGACAGTCGTGTGAATGGGTTGGATATGTGTTCCCCGTTCCCTGCGGAATATCTGTGGAATGACCCTGAGTGATCGACTGAGGAATAGCGTGATAAGGGATCGGTGTAAGTCGAAGTATGATGTGGTGACAAGCATAGAGAAAGAAATGCTCCAATGGTTCGGTCATTCAGAAAGGACGAGTGAGATTCGATTGACGAAACGTATATACCGGGCAAATGTGAGTGGAAGTGTCGGAAGAGGGCGGCCAGGAAAAACATACCCTGTTCTAATCAACAACTTGTTTCAAAAATGTTAAGTTGGTAGGACTCTTAATCGACAAAATTGTATATAACAATGTGGGTGAAGTGAGATATGTAGATGTGTCAGGATCGTGGTATCTCGCGAACTATGGTCTCTGCCTACACTTATGAGATATCAGTGTGAGTGTATGTAAGTATTTATTAAATTACTAGCTTTTACCTGCGGCTCCACCCGCGTGAATATCGGTTTTCCGCTACATGGGAAATCCCGACACAATCATAGATGTATATAAAAGGCTTTAGTACCACTTTAAACTTGACCTTTCGTACTTTAACAGCGACTACTAAAACAGGGATCAAGCTGTATCTTCAATTCTATCGGACCGATTTTGATGAAACGTATCGCTGTATTTGAGTCAGAATAGTACCTTTAAAACCGTAACAGCTTGATTAAAATCTACCTCCTGGCACTTGTGTGAAGCCCGAACAAACAAACAAATATCGACGGATTTGGATTCAGAAGCTCTTAATTAGTCGATCTGAGTAATTTGTTTTTAAATAACAATATTTGATTTTTGAAAATTTGACTTTTAAAAATTTTATAATAGTAAAGAAGAATTTTTCAACCGCACAAATACTGACAACATTAACAATAAATATAATTGACAAGAATTAGACTGTAAGTACAGGTACATTGGGTTATCCTGTCGGAGTATATAACGGAAGACGTAGATACAAGTCAAATGTAAATTAAGTTAACCTTTTTCAATTCACTGAATGTTTCACTGGCTAAACGAGCGGCCCTTATTGAGTTAGCATTTAAGCAAGTGATTTATTCAAACCGGCACAGCCGTTTACGAACGTTCCGTACATACAAATGAACGGTGTCCTCTTTTAGTATTACAATACTTAATTTTCTGTTAGAAGCGATTTAAGGCTGATTAGCATATTCTTTTGATTCGTGAAGAATTTTCTTTAGTTTGTCTCCTTTTCTTGCAGGGAACATGGTGTTTTTAATTTATTATATTATATAATTTCAAATAAATATGCACAGTATTAGTGCACCATCATATCCAACTAAGAATTCTATCCATTCAAAAGTTGGCTGGAAGAGATCGCATATTACAATAAAACCACCCAATTCTATATCTTGTTTATTATGTTCGTATTTTGTTAAATATATTGGTATGCAATAGTACTCTAATCTAATACATACATACACTCACGCCGATATCCTATAAGGGTAGGCAAAGACCATAGTACATACTACATACATACATATAGTCACGCCTCTTTACCATTGGGGTAGGCAGAGACCACTTCCTTCCACCTGCTACGATCGCTTGATCGCTGTAGCAAGCCGCCATTTTATAAGGTTCAAAGGTATTAAAGTTGCTCATTGCATTCCCACGGCTTAATGGAGAGGAAAGGAAGTAGGATGAGGTGGGAAAGGTTTATTGAGAAAGGAATATGGAATTTAGGTGAAGGACTATAGGATATAAGATACTACTATCTCGGAAGGAGGAGGAAGAGACAGTAGTAGCTCGGTGCCCGGGGTCGCTTACCCGTATACTTAAGTCTATTTGCCGGACAAGCTAAAAGACTAAGTACTCCCTGACCTAATCTAATCTAAATTAATATGTCTACGAAATGGTTCACTTGATCGACAGCCAACTCACATCATCTTCTGGTCCTAACAATCCCTGCGACTATTGTCATTCAAATAGCGGACCTACTGTGATAGTTATACGACTTTTGGAAACACGGAGAAAACCAGGATGAAAATAAATATTATAATTAATAACTCATCTTACTGTTAAATGGGTTACCGCTTTTAGGTAGGGTAAGTTTGGATATGGGGTAAGATCGGACCCGTATCTTGAAATCTATGATTTCTATTCCTATGTCATATATCTTACTCTATAATGGAAACTATTACTATACGTTTATTTATAGATAACTAATAAAAGATAGAGTACGATAGCCGAACTTACCCCATATCCAAACTTACCCCATATCTGAATTTAATATTTACTATATTATAATGGCCATTGTAGCGATATTATTATGAATATTCCTAAAAAAAAAAAACACCTATGTCACATCCACCTCAATGAGAGCCCGCTTTTAACACACCTCGGAGGCCTTTAGAAAGCGTCGCTTAGTATTCAAAGAGCACATGCTTCATAATTCCTTTGCTTAATACGGCTCAGCAGACGACCACCGCAATTCAAAGCCAGACTAGATGATCTACCGTCCCTCCCTTGTTTATACGAAAACACCGTGGCGTCGGTGGATCTATTTATTTGTGTAGAGGTCAAGTTGTATAGGTTGTTTTATCTCATACTTGCCCTCATCTCTTTGTTTCACGAGAACGTGATATAAAAGATTAACTTATTAGTATTCGAGGATGGTATAGATCGGCCGGCGGAGATGCGTCTGGTGTTTAGTAGGACTAAGTATTATTTTGAATGTCATGTTGCGTTCTTTGCACTAAGCTGATGCATATATTCTACTTCTTAGTTCATGTAGTTTGACCTATTTGGTAAAGTAGTTGACTCAATTTTTTATATTAGTTTTATCAATAACTTTTGTTATATACTCTCTAAAGAATTTTATAAATTAGTTCATTAATAAGTAGGTCCCTTTCAAATTTGACAGTTTTATCAAGTTACAAAAAAGGATGCACACATTGTTTTATGACGTCAACGCCATTATCGTATGGACATGCGAGAGAGATTGCTAGACGCTTCCACTACGCCTCTACTTTCCCTTCTCTGCCGGTTTTTAAATATTAATTACTACCTCATTTTATCACCAATTCCAGTACCGTTTTCATAGAAAAAAATCTTTTTAAGGATATTTACTCTCACTTATAAAATAATTAGCCTTTGCCCGCGACTTTGGCCGCGTAAATGTCAGTTTTTCGCTACATGGGAAATCTTGAAACAGTCATAGATTTAAATGAAAAACCTAAAACCATCTTTGCTTGACCTCTCGTATCTTAACGGCGGCGACTAAAACCGGGATCAAACTGTATCTTAAATTCTACTGGATCGATTTTGATGAAACATGCCGCATTACTGAAGTCGGAATAGTACCTTTAAGACTGTAATAGCTTAACCAAAATCTACCCACTGGTTTTTGCATGAAGATCCAACGAACGAACAAACAAACAAACAAACAAACATCGACGGATTCGGTTTCAGAAGCCCTTAATTAGTCTATCGGAGTAGTTTGTTTTTAAATTTCTTTGATTTTTGAAAATTTGACATTTGACAATTTTATAATAGTATAGA
Source organism: Thaumetopoea pityocampa (assembly GCA_017165845.1). Taxonomy (NCBI): domain Eukaryota; kingdom Metazoa; phylum Arthropoda; class Insecta; order Lepidoptera; family Notodontidae; genus Thaumetopoea; species Thaumetopoea pityocampa. The sequence goes on from WUAW01022278.1 coordinate 31,342, forward strand.
TAGTATCATAAATTTAAGAATAGTTAAAAGCGAAAATAGATAATTTTGCCAATGAAAGAACGGACGGTCGTCCGAAGGAAAGTTCATCAAGCAGAGTACATTTATTGCAATTTCATTTCAGCTTACAGATAGTGTTTGCGATAGAGGTGTTATTTTTCATTTTAGTCAATACTAGTTAACAGTCGCAACTTCACTCGCAACAGCAATGTAACACTGGTGATAATGATTGTTCAGAACCAGTGTTCTTTCCGATATAAGCAATACTTTAACGATAACTGCATCAGCATGTTCAGTAGTTTTTGTGTCATCCTCATTATTATCATCATCATCACCATCATTAGCACTTGGAAGTCCCCTATTGGACACGGAACTTCTCCTTAAAAAGGAAAAAATTATTATAATCTCCACATTTGGCAGGTGTTTTAGCGATCGCAGTAGATTTAAAAGGATAAAACTGCTACCGATTATCCTAGTACATCCCTTAGCTGGTCCTCATAGCATACACGGGAAGACAATTTTGTGATACGTTATCCCTGAAATCACGATTTCATTATAGATTATAATAGAAGAATAATTTATCAATCGATCCTTGCAAGTTGCGTAATTAGCCAGCGGCATTTGATCCGATTGTTGAACACAACAATTTAAAATCTAACTTAGACTTGACCTAATTTGTATTTTTGAAGTTAGGTAAGGTCTTTGAATAAAATTAATCGTTGGGGTGTACCCACCCCCCCCAACTCCACAGACACAACCGATTCCCTGAGTCAGGATAATGCTAGTGCAAATAAAATTCTATTCCACTATCATTAAAACCCATCGATAATTAACAAAAGTACCGAAAACAAACAATTACTACTTCCTTAGTTACACTGTGTTAATTGAGTTAAGCGCCCAATGGCTCCCAACGGCGCAACTTGGACAATGCTCACAAAAGATTCAAAAGCGTCCACGATTCTAAAGTGGATTTTATTTTTAATTGAATTAACACTTTAAGGATAATACATTACGATCGGATGTATTGTGATGAAGTATATTTACTATAGGGTCATTAAAATATTCCACATTTGACATTTGTTAGTATAAAGGTTTATTGTTCAAAGTAAATCGTAACTTTGTCTTCGTTTTCTTTATTAAAATAAATATATTTATCTTTGCACTACCCCAAGGTTGACTGGTAGAAATAAGGTAGTAAGTCCGCATTTACATATTTTATGTATGTAGTGTAAAATAAATAAATAAATACATTTATTTTTATACATTTATTTCCAAAAAGGCCAAGTTATTTCCAAAAAGGCCGTAGCACCCTTAATCGACGGAAGTGTATGAGAAGATGTATGGATGTGGATGAGGCGAGAGAGGTGTGTCAGGATCGTAGTATGTGGTAATCTGTGGTCTCTGCCTACCCTTATGGGATGCCGGCGTGAGCGTATGTACGTATGTATGTATTTATTTTTAGTAACTGAAAAAAGTTATTCAATTATGCTGTTCTAACTTCGAAAAAAATAACAATATTGTGTGGCCGCTCTTGCAAGGTTATTTTGATGAAGTGTCAAATATGGCCTATTAAGTCCGCTTTTACATGGATAGTGCATGATGTGTGAATAAGAGTAAATATATAGAATAAGAAAAGAAGAAAGCTCTAGCTTCATAAGAGAGCTCAAGGTCACGGTCAGCGAGTAATGGAAAGAGCTATGCTTGGGATTATCCTGCGAGACAGGATCCGTAGTGAAATAATGCGCAGGAGTACTAGAGTCGCTGACGTAGCTCGAAGAATTGCAAAATTGAAACGGCAGTGGGCGGGGTACATAGCTCGCAGAACCGATGGACGTTCGGGTCTTAAAGTGCTGGAGTGGCGACCCCAAACCGGAAAGCGTAATGCGGGTAGACCCCCGACTAGGTGGAGCGATGACCTAGTGAAGGTCGCAGGCAATCGGTGGATGCAGGCGGCTCATAGCCGCTTAGTGTGGCGATCATTAGATGAGGCCTATGTCCAGCAGTGGACGTCTATGAGCTGATATGATGAAAATGAAATATGTAAAATAGAAGCTCGAGTAACCTACCCTCAATTACCGCACTATATTTGGTACCTAGTAACTTACACTCACTCAAAGCCATTCCACCTATACTTGGAAGCCCTTCACCGAGGATCGGGGTAAATGTTGCAACAATAGGCGATCATTACATAGCAATTTACGTAATATTTTGACCCCACGTCGTCGATTCGTACGGCTTATTCTGATTCTTCTATCTTTAAAGTCGGCATTTCAAAAGAGGAGTACATTATTTTCACTGTTCCTTTTTATTTAAGCTAGTTGTACAATGCGATTCAAATTGGAACGTCAATGACCTCTATCTGTCAAATGCCACTTGAAAAGTACGTTTTGCAAAGAAAACTTTATTTAAAAAGTTTTACATCAAATTTAAATAAAAACGTAAAATAATAGTATTATTTTAAGTTTTTATTATATTAGCCAAATATAATATTTAATTATTTAAAGTTATTATTAGTTCGAATTGAGAGCTATGACGTCACAATATGGCGCAAAGTCGGTCCTATTCTCATTTGAATCGCATTGTACTGTAGTTCTACCGTTGTTGTTATATATGTAATTTAATATTTAATTTTTCTACATATGTATTTGTATATTTGTATATATGTATATTTATGTATATGTTGACTTAGTGTAATCTGAAGGCTGACACTGATGAGACGACATTTTCGCTTCCTTGTCAATTTCATTAGCAGAATTGGTCTTCAGAACATCTATTCTATTTATAGCTATTATTACTGGGTATAAGAAGTGTTTAAAATTTCCCGACAAATTTAATTTGATTGAATTTTCTTAAAATTTGTTTATCCAAAATATATTATTTACAAAATTACTATACAACCGCTTGTGGTTTGCTTGAGCGCTGCACATTTGCAGTTATATAGGCTAACTAGCTTTTGCCCGCGGCTTCGCCCGTGTGAATGTCAGTTTTGCGCTGCATGAGAAATCCTGAAATAAGCATAGATTTATATAAAAACCCTAAGTATCACTTTTATTTGAGCTCTTGTACCTTAACGGCGGTTACTATAACAGGGATCAAGCTGTATCTTCAATTCTACTGCACAGATTTTGATGAAACATGCCGCAGTATTTAAGTCAGGATAGTACCTTTAAGCAGTAATAGTTTGAATAAAACATATCCACTTGTTTTTGCGTGACGCTCAAATAAACAAACAAACAAAGTAACATCGACGGTTATCTTCGATTTACAAAAATAGACAGTATTTAAGTCGCAATAGTACCTTTAAGACTGTAATAGTTTGACCAAAATCTACCTACTGGTTTTTGCGTAAAGCACAAATAAACATCGACGGATTTGGTTTCAGAAGCCCTTAATTAGTCGATCTGAGTAGTTTGTTTTTAAATATCTTTGATTTTTGAAAATTTGACATTTAACAATTTTATAATAGTATAGATAGATAAATTATGCCGGTGTCACAATACAAATTCACACACTTTTTAAAATAATTCGAATCAAATTTCAAAGTTAAAAATAGAATAGTCCTCCAGCAACATTGAGGAACGATTTACCTCATCATTACAGTATCAGAGTAGGCGGAGGCACAGACCATACACTCAATAGGGTGGAGGGCTAACTGATGTGAGAATTGCGGCTTTAGCACTCCTGAACTAGAAACCTGATGAGGCTCACATTAGCGTCCTTATAAATCGCTATTTAAACCTCGCATAGGTTCCACAATATTTTATTACTAACTAAAAGCTGCAGATAGCGTCAGATGGCATTTAAAATAAAATATATTGTGGACACATATTTGTCACACACATTAATCTAGCCCCAAATTAGAATTCCCTGTACATATAAATCAATATACGTATAGATTAACATTCATAACTCAGGTACAAATATTCGTGCTCATCATACAAAGTGTGTCCCTATCAAGTTTCGAACCTAGGACCAATTGGCATAGAAAGCAGGGTCACAGCCACTGAACCAATCAGTCATCTACCACTGAATCAATCAGTCGTCTATCACTAAACCAATCAGTCGTCTACCACTGAACCAATCAGTCGTCTACTGCTAAACCAATTAGTCATCTATCACCGAATCGATCAGTCGTCTATCACTGAACCTATCAGTTGTCTACCACTGAACCAATCAGTTGTCTATCACCGAACTAATCAGTCGTTTACCACTGAACCAATCAGTCGTCTACCACTGAACAAATCAGTCGTCTATCATTGAACCAATCAGTCGTTTACCACTGAACCAATCATTCGACTACCATTGAACCAATCAGTCGTCTACCACTGAACCAATCAGTCGTCTATCACCGAACTAATCAGTCGTCTACCACTGAACCAATTAGTCGTCTACCATTGAACAAATCAGTCGCCTATCACTGAACCAATCAGTCGTTTACCACTGAACCAATCAGTTGACCACCATTGAACCAATCAATCGTCTATCACTGAACCAATCAGTCGTCTACCACTGAACCAATCAGTCGTCTATCACCGAACTAATCAGTCGTCTACCACTGAACCAATCAGTCGTCTACCACTGAACCAATCAGTCATCTATCACCGAAACAGTCGTCTACCACTGAACCAATCAATCGTCTATCACTGAACCAATCAGTTGTCGCATTCACGCCCTATAACTCGTAGACTTAATTAGGGTTTAACTGTAGGGGAAATAAAAAAGTGGAGTATATATGTATGTATATGGCAAATCCCTTCTTATTATTAATCAGAAAACAAATTTGTGAGAATATGACAATTTGTGATGAAATAATCATAACGACTATTACATGACGAATTACTTCACGTAGGGTTAAATTAGATTAGATTACTCTTTCTATAGATTAGATTAGAAACATAATAACATTAATAACATAAACAAGAAATTGGAAGTATATATTGGGTGATATTATCGCAGTATGCGGTCTCTTCCAGACAACCTTTGGATGGATAGGATTCATAGCTGGATACGGTGGTGCAATTGTACTGAAATATTTGAATTCTATATATTGTTACGGGCCGGGGGTAAATTAAATGCCGCTTGCGTGAAAAGTTGATTTATCCACGAAGAAAGAAGTATCCGAATCGCAGAGTACAATCAGTAGCCGTTGTCCAAGCAAATGTTTGTCGAAATCTTCTGTAAATGACGGATCCCAGTCGCAGAGCAAGTTTCGTTAACCGTAA
>WUAW01022281.1:10092-20356 GCA_017165845.1 Thaumetopoea pityocampa
AGCGACGGGCTGAAATGATGATGATGATGATGAAGGATATCTGTATCATCGACATTGGTTCTTTTATGAACAGATAGTTCAGTCCTTTACGGTTTTTATCAAACGAAAAACAATAATAATGCAGGGTTATCGCATTATAAATCAAATACAATATTATTTCCCTCAAAGAATGATTTATTAGGGACACCTAAATAATATCGCGCCTAATTTACCGCTTCCACGCTTATTTATTTCCTCTTGCAACTCACTTTAGGGTCCGACTAATGACGTATTGCAAGTAATATATAGACGATTAACTTGCAACTCCTGGCTGGCCCCTTATGGTGCAAGTGCAAGGATACTGGACGTATGGTCCGTTCTCACGCGATCGTAAATTATATTGGATTAAGTGGTAACAGGTTCGGTGATAAATTTCCAGTAAATTGTTTGTTCTGTTTTTTAAGCAAATTTCTTCTTTTATTTATATAATATTGTGTCCAATAGCACTCGGCCACAATTTCCGCCAAATAAGTTCTAATAAATACTAAATAAAATACCATTGTGTTATAATTTATTACTTATCCGTTAACGAAGACTATGCCGTCTAGACAAATATTGCTGCAGGCCAAACGCCTTAAAAAAAACTAGAGGGTTTGAGTCTCACAGCATCAGGTAGTTTTTAATATGTAAACCTGTTTCGAAAAATTCTTGGCTCAGAGTCAAAAGTTCTATTGCACATTCGTAGATTTGGAAAAGCTTATGATAGAGTGGTGAAGAATGAATTACTGTCAACATTGGTAGTAATTCTGTTGTAACAAAACTTAACTAAATTTAGACTCTCCCTATCTTTTTCTAATGACAAACACCAAAACAAGGTAGCAAACATTTTTAGTGAGTACCAACCTCCATTTCTGTCAAAAGGTACAAAAAAAATATTGTGTTTTTGCGTATCATTAGTCCGCATGTTCCGAGATCGCGTCTAAATCTCTTAATTTTAACGTGTCTAAATGAAATTGACAGCACCAAATCTCCTTTTGGGGTTTCAGATTAGAAAAAGATAGGGAGAGTCTAAATTTAGTTAAGTTCTGTTGCAACAGAATTATCACCATTGTCTGTGTATGGGGTGAGCAGTGGCTTGATACGGGCGCTGAAATCACTTTACAAAGATGTTAGTGCTTGTGGCAGGGTGAATGGGGCTTACTCGGACTGGTTTAATATCGAAAGAGGTGGTAGACAAGGATCTGTAGCTTCACCAGGGCTGTTTAACTTATACATAGACAATGTCTTGAAAGATTTGAAAGAAATTACGCATGGGTTAAGAATGAATGATTTAATTCTTAATGCCTCCTATATGCGGATGATCAGGTCATGTTAGCATGTCCGACATATATCTACATCAATATTAAAAAAGCGGTTATTACCGTAAGAGACAGGCAAACGCATTTTGGCATTTCCTACATCAGTGTATCCATCGTAGTTGTACCGCTAGAGCAAGCTTTAATCTCTGTTTCGTTATAATTTTTTTTTAAATTTTGTTTGCCCATTTTCAAGTACGCGGGGTACTCAGTTTTCAATTAACGATATAGAGATTTTCCGTCCGGGCGCTCGTAAGCCGAGCCTGCCTGTAATGGAGCGAAAAAACCTTTTTCCTTTTTTCCTAACCGTGCGTTGAAATAACACTTTTTCCCCACATTGGTAAGGTTGGATTATTATTATTCCAATTAATCAGGTTTGATAATAAGTGGTTAAATGTCTCATTATTTGTATTAATTCAAATGTCTTTATTGCGAATATGGGCTTAACAAAGAAAGTTGGAACAGGTTGCGGGTTTCCTTTCAGAATGCGAGGGGTTAGGTTAGAGGTTAGGGGTCTAACATGCTAGCCTAATTCAGTTTGGCAAACTTCATACGCTATCGAGAATCTTTCTCAAGCTGGGAGCTCTCCTCACGATATTTTTCTTCACCGCTTAAAGCGAGTGATAATTAATTAGTATCACCATACTTTTATTTTTTATATGGCAAATTTATTGAAGATCATTAACATAACGAATTATAACGAACATTACGAATAAATTAGTTTGAAAACGTTTTTGCCTTTGTAGTAGTGTTTGTACACACGGTGACTAAAACCGGAATAAACCAGTTTGCGCTACCAACCACGTGCTTCGCACTTCAAATCAGTCGCTTATATAATAAAGAGCGTTAGAAGTTAGTTATACATATTAAATTATGTTTAATATGTATAATATTAAGTACCTACCTATAATGCTATGGCTACCGTGATTTGGTAATAGTTATAGCCATAATTAAAACAATGCCTAGGTGTAGTCATCATTTACGGCCGTAATTTTACAATGCCAAAAAATATTACCGCTGTAATTAATGCGTGTGTGGTCACACTACCGTTGTTCAGTGTGCAACATGAGTTTATCGGAAACGCACTTATGAATAGGCGTTCAAGTTTTTGCAATTATTTGGAATCTGAACCATGTCTATGGGATACCCGACAGAAGAATCATAGAAATCGTGATGTTTAACGTAATGCTTGGCGTCGAATCAAACAATGTTTACCATTTCCAAGTACCACAGATGATTTATACAATAGATAATTAGCTTCAACTTCCATCTTGAAAAATTAAATATTTTACCGCCTAGTGCATTGTCATATCTAGGTAAACTCTAATAAAACTACTTCACGCGGTAATCTAATGCCGTCATTATTGCGGTAACAGGCGGTAGACGGTAAAGGTAGTGTGGCCGTAGCATAAAAATAAAGAAATATACAAAAAAGTATTTGTTTATTTATTTATCTGTTGACCGTACACTACTATAAAAGCAAAAACGTCTTCAAGCTGAATTGACTGTATGCTGGTGGATTACTTATCTAAACAGAAAGCAAGGTTATTTTTATACGAAAAAAAAGAAATAAAGACGTAAACAATCTTATCGAAATAACGATACAGTAAATGGCGTGTGAAACCTAGAACTCAAACTGAATGCTGAAATGCTGTATTTGCGTTAATCTAATTGCTGGCAGTAACGTCACTGTCATGCCAGTACTGGCGTGTTATACCGATTATTTTTTTTGGTACAGTGCAGCGATGTTAGCGCTTCTCAGCGCTGGGTGTTTACAGGAGGTGGTATTGGCACCACGTGAGTGTTGGCCACACACATACGAGTACATTATATATCTGTGGTGCTGGCATATCAGCAACGCTATCTCGTTGATCTCAGCGCAGATTATTGAATAAGTACTATGCAACTTCAATAGCAATGATAATATAAATGTTTGTATTTGATTTAAAAATGTTAATGAAAGTTGCCGGGACTAATCTTGGTGTCATCATTAGAAGATTAGTGTGAACGCATTCTAAGATTAAATTCTTACAGGATTTATATTAGTAACTTACCTAACACATATTTTAAGATAATTTAATATAATAATATTCTCATTGTAACTTGCTGGGATACTAAACTTGGTGTCATAGAGAGATTAATGGAAATAATCAAAAAATAGTTAGTACATACAATGAAATGCACAATGTATTACAGCCAAATCAATTTGGAAACGTTTCTGAATTTATGGGTAGTGTATGGTCAGCAGATAAATAAATAAACAAATAATTTTATATATATTTTTTTTATTTTTATAGGCAGATAATTAATATTATAGATATTAAACGTAGTTTAATATGAACAACTAACTTCCAACGCAACTTATAAGCAGCTGATGCGAGAGTGTGAGGCAAATGGTAGCTAGTGCAAACTGGTTTATTTCAGTTTTAGTCACTAATGGCCTTATTAATAAAAATATTTATACCTGGTTTAAGCTAATCTGTGGTTTGTCCCTTTCTATATCATTACAGATTTATTAAGACTGAAAGGTACAAACCACAAATTAGCTAATCCAGGTTTAGTCCGTGTCTATTAATAAGACTGTATGTGTATAAACATTACTACAAATGCAAAAACGTCTTCAGGCCTATTTATCTGTAAGTCATTTTTTCTGAGTTATATTTAGAGAAATTAGTAGTCGACGTTATATGCTAAGTAGTATGACTACAAATCGTCTATTAACGTTCACGATGTAAACGTGCCTTGATAAAATACGAAATTCAAATCTCGTTTTAATTTTTCCACCCATAAACGATTTCAATTCAGTGCTTGAACGTCCCCGGTGGTAATGTGCCGCGTAGGATTCTCGTCTTGCCCACCGTTTTAATTGTGATTGCTTCAGCAATCCTCTATTTGTATGCAATATTCGAGGTTAGGGTGAATCTTGAAAAAGGAACAATAATAAATGCAATATTCGAAAACAAATTAAAATAGGCTGTATCTATATTATTATAAAATTGTAAAACATAATTATCTGTAAATGAAAGATATTTCAAAAATTTAACTCAGATCGGCTGTTTAAGAACCTTTGAAAGTAATTCGTTAATTTGTTTGTTCGAGCTAATTTTTACGTGAAAAATGAGCTAGTAGATTTTAATCACACTATTGCAGTCTTCTAAGTACTATTCCAATTTCAATACTACACCATGTTTCATCAAATTTGGTTAAGTAGAACTGTAGGGACAACCTGATTTCCGGTTCAATAGTCGCCATTATGGTACGAGAGCTCAAGTAAAATGGTTCTCAGAATGGAGGTCTATAATTATTTTGGGATTTTCCATTTAGCGCGAAAAGCAAAAAAATTCACGCGGTTGGAGCCACGGAGGGATCCTAATATATTTATAACATTTATTAGTACAGGCCCGTCTAATGATAATTTTAAGAATACTCCATCCAGTGGCCGGTTGTTTGGAGTAGAGTACTTTTAGTAATAAGGCCACCCATCCTATAAATTTTGTGCTTGTTTTCTTTTTGGAATATTATTATAAATATAGCCGCAGAGTCAGCACTAAATGAATCGATCGGTTTCAAGATATATTCAGCCGAAATTGCTTTATGTATAAACAGTAGTAATGTGAATAACGTTTGGTTAAAAACATCGATTAAACTGTCGAAGGCTTTGCGTGACTCCATCTCCGAGGTTCATTACTCAGATAAGGAGTAAGTACTAGCTTTTCGGATGAGCTTGGTTTCGAAACACGCGAACTCTCGTGTACGGATTGAAGCGGATTGATCCGGTTTGCGGGGTCATTAAGGTGAAAGGCTCCCTTTGGGGCCAACTTGGGGTTGCTAGGTGAAAAATAGGTATGGTTAATGTTTATATTTTTGATACGGGTGGAAGATTTTTTGAATATTCAATTGAGTTTTATTTATATTTATATTAAATGTAACTAATCTAAAAAGGAATGTTTATCTTTTTTTTGGCAAAAGATTGTATTGTTTTCAGTGCTAATTTATTTAAAATAAAAGTTATTTATAGGATTTTCTTTATTTCAACGGGAATTCTAAACTTTTGAAACAAATTAGGTATATTTTATATTATCACAAGTAATTATTCTGCTTGATATATATGGTAGCTGAAGCACAAAATGTTATGGTGTGTCTAGGTCAAATGTCATTCGAATTTTTTACTATACTTTAATGACTGAATAATTTTATATTTGACAGGGGTGTTCTTATGATTTAAAATAGTAAATATGGCGATTTACTTCACTACATACCACACATCCTCAACAGATGGCGCAGTTCTAAAGTGACGATATAATATGGAAGTCTGAATCACGCGCATGAAGTTTAATAGCGAATTAGCATATATACAACCTCTCGACATCAACCATCGGGGCAGTGGCAGGCCCCGCCAGACATAACACCCGTCTGATCGTAAGATCTTCCCTTTTCCGATACTGCCACTCCTGCCACACTTCTACTCTACACCTGGTGACACAATCATCAACGTCATCATGGGCCATCATTAATCATCTGTCACCATATAAATATATGCCTTCTGCTACTTATGTCAATGTAGATGTAGTCTGTTAGAGTAAGCTCTATGTCAAACATGCATTCAAAAATATTTAGTAGACAATTTTGATGGAATATCATCTTCAGATAGAGTCTGCATACTGCTGCAGTACTGGACGACAGTGCCGATTTTCTGTTGAGAACATTTTTAGCTGTTTCGATTAGCATGCACAGTATAGGTTTATTGTCGCGCCTGATAAATTTTAAATAAATCCGTATCAAATTATAAATGAAATAACTATACATATGTGTTCACAACAAATAACGCTGAATCGATAGTTGATGAAGTAGACAAGTTTTAGAATGGAGACCACGAATGAAAGAAACCAGTGTCGGAGGCGCTCTGCCTGCAAGACGGAGCGATAACTTATGTCAACATATGGGAAGGATTCAGGTAAAGAAGACAGGACCTTTCGTTTTGGTGTATTATGTAAAAAACCTAAGTACAGCAGTGGTCAAATGCGAGCCGATCGATGATTATAATGAATGTAATAATAACAAAATACAAAAAATACCTTTAATCCTAACTCTTTATGTATAATTCTTCCATCTATAAAGTTGATGTTATAATATCTTCCGGCTATGAAACTTTAATCTTTTAAGGTCGACTTAAAAGGGTATCCAGCTGACTTATTTTATATCCATGATTTGCATTCTGTGAACACCCTACAGAGTACGATTTAATGCGTTAACGATATTATTTTTTATATTTTGATAGTATCCGAGTGATAAACACCCTTTGTCTTATTTCACAATGATTTTTATCCAGTTATCAACGTGACAGCGGTGTTCAGCAAGATAATTTGTTTTACAATTCTGTTATCTTTATTATGATATGGTTATACGTAGGTTTATTGATATGATAACGATATATGTTGTTGATACGATTTGTAGCAATATTTTCGGTGACATAACTCACTGTTATTATTTTTATTAATTTAGGAAGTCATTTCAGTGATTGACAATTAATTTGATTCATAAAAAAATACACGCCTGTGACTTGATTCAGTGACTACAAAAAAAAATTATTAATTTCATATTTATATATAGACACACTTTTCATTCGTTTATAATATTGAATAAAATTTATAGACAAGAATAAATAAACGGAGTTAATAAAATTCATATAAGTATTTATAGTGATAATAATGTTCCTAGCTTTTTCTAGTTCTTCTTTTTGTAGATAACGCAAGGAGCCGTTGAGAAATGTACAAGGATACTTGGCAGCACTTTAACGAACATTTACTGTGATCTTCAAGACGTCTGCCAATTATGGAGATTATGGTAAAGTGGACTTAACGAACTGCCGATGAAATCATTAGAGACCATTCTATACTATCGTCTTTGTGTCTATCGTTACATATACGTTTTTCTTTTCACCCTAGAATTTTTTGAAGTTAGTCTAGGGTATGACAGTAAGGTGGGTCTTTATGATTGACTGTCAGCTGATGTCGTTCTGGTAGCCAATACGACTTCCACAACTACAAGTTATTCATAAACCATCCGAGTTCCACTATTTTACGACTCTTGCGAAACATTAAATTAGAATACTAGTATTGTTAGGATAGTTACTAGCGATACTAATAACTGCATAAGTATCATGTACGAAGCCATACTTGACTTGTGAGAACAAGGTTGTCGTGTCTCACGGTCGGCCTACCTGAGGTTATTTCAATTAGTCATTGTATGTAACCCTTTGTGAAATGTTTGTATATTACTCATCGGGAAAATAATAATCCCCACTGCCTTCCTAACTAGTTCTTAAGTGGAACTTTTACGTAACGTAGTTCTACTTAAGGACTCTTTTTTTAAAGACAATTCCCGCATTAGGATTAATTTCCTATATCGCGGGGACTTTACACACATTCAAATAACGTAAACACAGCACACCCAGACTCAGAACAGCAATTTGTGGTTCACACAAAGTTGTTGTCCCGTGTGGGGATCTAACCCACAACATTCGACAGCGCAGTGGACGCTTAAACTACTGCGCCATCTGTGCAGTCAGTATTACCCGTGAGTACTGATTATCGCCATCGGCAGGGAGTTCATCCTCACACATTGGAACCTCAATGGTCGCGTACAGTGCGGTTTCAGAGGAATTTCCTCCCGCGAACGTTCCGATTGTGGAATGAGCTTCCAGCTGAGGTTTTCCCGAAATATTACAGTATGGGGTTCTTCAAGAGGGGAGTGAGTAAATTTTTGAAGGGTCGGCAACGCGCGTGTGCTGATGTTGCAGGCGTCCGTAGGCTGCGGTAACCATCAAGTGGGCCACAAGCTTGATTGCCACCATCGTAATATCAAAAAAACACATTCTTCATAAATTAGATTACGCTTTGACTAACATTACTATTAACTTAAAAAATATTAATATTATCAATTATTTCTCCTATCAATTATTAATCCAAATTAGTGAATTTCTTTCTAAAGATTTAGGTAAAAATTCGAATTGATTTAACAATGTTGTCAAGTTAGTAGTCACTGATATTTAGATGAGCAATATTTTGTCTAGTGTCAGTAACTGGGTGTATCCGAGTTTATGAAAGGGAGTGACAGAGATCACGAATTAAAATATTTATTTATTATGTGAGTGAAAATTTTATAGTAATCGTACGCCAGAAATTTGTTGCAGCTGATTGTTACAGTAGGTAGTGATCTTTCTTTCTCTACCAATGATTTCCGGGTTCGAATCCTGGTAGGGACAAACTTTGTGCGATGAACACAAATGTTCGTATCAAAGTCATGGACGTATTTAACCATTTGTCTGTTGTATTTATCTATATAAGTATGCATAACGTTGTATATCCCAAGACACAGAGAATCCTACTTTGGGACTAGATCAATGTGTGTGAAAAATGTCCAAAATATTATTATTATTATTGCTTCTCTTCGATTAAATGGGATAGTTTTCATGATATCCACACCTAAATCGAATCTTACTATTATAAAAATAGGATTAGTGTTGTAGGTAGACATTAGCATCTATATGATTATTAAAACAGTTCTCTATTAATAATCATATACACAGTTCATTTTTTATATTTTCTAGGTTTGCCAGAAGCTCTATCAGGGTGAACTATATATTTGATCGATCTGCTATTCTATATATATCTCTGAAAAATATACATTTTTCAGAGATATAAAGTGACTTGATCTACAGTACTCTCCGGATCTGAATTTAATATGGATTATGCAAAAAAATTAAGATAATCTATCACTTTTTTAAAGCGTGAAAGAATATTTGCTCATTCATATTCACAATATAATATAAAAAGAACTAAAGCGCGTTTGTCTGTCTATTTGTTACTTTCCCACAGGTCAACCTGTGAGATAATTGTTTTTAAATTGATAGATATCACATACTGGTAATGAAATTGACTGAATTTAAGATTTTATAAAAACTCACGTATACGCCTAATGACTGAAAATTGGATATTTAGAAATGTCACTTTCCGGTAAAATAGGAATAAGCTTATATTTTGGTCTCTGCAACACCGTCCCTTATTTCATCCTCCTCTCCCCAGTATGATGAAACAAAACCGATTTTCTTCGATTTCAAAAGAGTAATTATTTTAAATCAGTTCCATTGTCAGCTTTCGAACGATACTTATTAGACGAATATAGAATAAGGTTCATCATAATTATAAAATTATGTATTGCAAACGGAGCAGCAGCTTCCGTCTAGATTGTAATTTTAGTATGAATTTTGATTACAAAGAATTCAAAGTGCGAGTATCTACCCTTTTTACACGGATATGATTAGGATTTGAATTCAGTGCCAGTGATTTTTATTTTTCTTTTCATCACCATCAACATCATCAGCCCATGGAAGTTTAAGGAGGGATTATAGTCGAATTTTACAGATTATTCATAATATAATTGGCACGCCACTTCCGTCGAGTTACGGAATGCTCTTGAAGCTGTTAGTCCTGGCTGGTCTAGGATCACCAGGATGACCTCAGAAGGCAATCCAAAATCTAAATCCGTCTAGGGGTCGTAAAACTTATACGTATATGATGATCGTATAACCTGCCATGGGACTAGACCCTGACTTTAGTTGGGATTATAATAGGTGCTGGAGAGAACAAGTCTAAATTCACCCCTCCGAAAATTGCACCGAGGGCAACGTAGGTTATCCGTAGTTGTGGTAGATTGTCAACAGTTGGGTCATATTATACATTATGTAAGAAGTTTTTAGGGAGGGATATGCCATAATCTGCACGCTTGACAGGTATCTTCGAGATCGCAATAGACTTTGATAATATAACTGAATAACGCTGCCGTCCATTATTCTTACACAAACCTTAGCTGACCCTCACAGTATCTAGTACAAGAAATGGAGTGACGCTATTACTATGCCGGCTCCATTT